>CAUYUJ010015521.1:202366-302366 GCA_963575745.1 Prorocentrum cordatum | reverse complement strand
CCTCCCCCCTCCGGAGCGCCGGCGGGAAGGGGGGGGGCGGGGTGCGCGGGGGCGCGAGGATTTCGCGGGGGATTGAGAGCGCTGAGCAGCGGGGGGATGGGTTTGTGAGTGCGAAGGCGTCGGTCCGTCTGTATCTGTAGATGTTTGCGTTTGTGTGTGTGTGTGTGTGTGTCTGGCAGGCATGTGTGTGTGTGTGTGTGTGTGTGTGCGTGTGTGTGTGTGTGGCCGCGTCTGTGTGTATGTGTGTGTGTGCGTGTGCGTGTGGGTGTGTCTGTGTCTGTGTCTGTGTTAGTGTCTGTATGCGCGCGCGCGCGCGCGCGTGTGTGTGTGTGTGTGTGCTTGTTTTTTTTTTTTGTGTGTGTGTGTGTGTTTGAGTGCGTGTGTGTGCGTGTGTGTGTGCGTGTGTGTGTGTGTGTGCGCGTGCGTGTGTGTGCATGTGTGTGCGTGAGGGGTGCCGGTGCGTGAGTGAGCGCGCGTGGTTGTGAGTGCGTGCGCGCGTGAGATTGTATTTATTCGCGTGCGCGCGTATGTGCGTGCGCGCGCTCGTGCCCGGTGCGTTGCCGCGCCGGCTGACGTCGATCCTATTTTCGCATGCTTGTCCATCTGTACATGTCTACATACAGGTGCGCTGCCACGGAAGCATCGCTCTCGCGCGCTGGAAGACGCCTTGAAACTCATACATGTATGTGTTCATTCTATTATTGGAAATAAATTCACCGTGCGCATTCGAGACATATGCATGGACTTATGACACGTGACTAGGAGCTCTACGAGGTCCCCAGCTCTACGAGGTCCCCGTAGCCATTTTGGCTCAAGCTCTACGAGGTTCCCGGCGGTAACCTGGTTGAGCAGAGCTTACCTCCTGCTCAGCCTGGCCTCACCGCTGGGGTCCCCTCGTCTCGAGCTGCATTGTGCAGTAGGGAGTCTTCGGTTCCACATACTGTACACGGAAGGCGGAAGCGCGGGAATCGAAATCTGGCGGGGCATTTTGTCCTTTTGTTCCTCTTACTGTACACGGTGCCTCAGTGTCGGTTTTGCCTGAGTGCCTTTGGATCCAGATTACACATTGACAGTCCAGATCGTTGGAGTACCGTTGACTTCTTGTGAGGACATCCATTTCTTGTGAGGACATCTGTACTTTCTTGTGAGGTCATCTGTACTTCTTGTGAGGACATCTGTTCGACACGACGACAGATTCTAAGCGTTCGCGTGAGGACATCAATTTCTTGGAACAGTGGGGGTTTCCAGAGGAGTTCAAGTATTCGAACACCGTCACTTTCGCAGCGATGTCTCAGCAAAACCCAGCAGGTGAGCCCTGTTGTAAGAAGAGTAAGGCTGAGGGTGAGGATGAGGATATGATTCAGGCAAGCAGTGGGGAGGAGGAGCAGTTCGGGGAATTTGATGACGGCAATCCTATGAAGCAACAGTTTGCTATGATGAAGGCTATGCTAGCTAAACAGAACACTCAGAAGAAAAGAATTTCACGGATTGAGCAGGATGTGAAACGGATCGACCAGCGTGGTGAGAAGAATGAGGCTGACATTGCTGCTATGCAGCAGCAGATCCGCTCGCTTCAGCAGAAGGGTCCACCCAGTGATGCAGGATCAGGGTCCACGGATGCTTGGAGTAACTATGCGGGCCCTGCGGGCTCCTCTGCTACGGCCACTGCTCCCAGGTATGGTAATCGTACGCCAATTCGCGAATGGAATCGAGTGCGGGAGGATTTTACACCGACCTTCATCCAACTCACAGGTTGGGCGCGAGGTGGAGTCGGCAATCTCAAGACTCGTTCATCGGATATGCTCTCCTGGGATCATGCCCTGCCTGTCATTCGTAAATTTGTCCGTGGCACAGGAAAGATGACTGAGGAGCATTTCGACATGAGTAGGATCGAGCGGGAGCACAAAAATAAACCATATGGTCTTTATCGTATACGATTCTATGTTATAAGTGGCAAGTTGACGAACGATGAAATTTGGGAGATACGCAACTCTTGGGCCGTCGAGCTTGAGAATGACACGCACGACTTGAAGCAAGTCACTCCCATCCTGGCCAACAAGCGTCTCGGCGTATCCTGTGAACCAGCACCCTGGAAGCAGCCACATGTTTCTGCCGTGGGTCGTTGTCAAGCTATCTTTGCTACTCTCAGGAGTGGATCCCAGTGGCTGAAGGGTGAGATGGGTCCTCCTGTCAGCTATGTGTGGGGCTACCCTTCGGCCACGACGCCGAAGACGGATGGAGTATGCATCGCCGTGTTTGATCCTAACTTGGGGTGGAAGGTTGACGCCGAGCTGCTGCGTAAGGTCGATGACAAGTTGGATTGCGAGGTCTTTCTGGCCAAGCTCAACTTTCGTACCTGGTGAAGGTGCCATGGCGCCATCGTGGGCACGTATAACGTGAGGCGCTGTGGCAGCATGAACAGCCACGACATGCTTGCTCAGATCAAGACCTCGAATTCGGAAGTTCTCGCTTTGCAGGAGTGCCAGTTCCTTGGAATAGGTAGGTGCTCTGAGCATGGTTTCACCTTAACTCTTTCTAATGATGGGAAGGCCGGGGTTCTCTACAAGAGGGTGTGGAGAGCCTCCATACGTGAATGCATCAGGGGTAATCGTTATGTCATTCTCGTGTTTCAATCGTTGATTGTTGCCAGCTTGTACTTACCACATGCGCCGAAAAAAGGGGATCACAATATCTTATTCACACAAACATTGCAGTCGTTTCGAAAGGATTTGGATACGCTCCGAGTTAGGTTTCCCAAGGAAGGGTGGGACTTGTTCATCGGGATGGATGCTAACGTTGAGCTTCTGCCTCACACGGTATTTGGAGATGTTGCTTTGACTGGTTCTGCAGTGCAGGGTGAGAGATTTGAAGAAGGGGACAATGCAGGAGGAGGTGGACGTGGAGGTTTCCAGCAGGGTAGGAGGAGGATGCAACAATACATGTGTGACGAGCTCTGTGAATGTATGTGGCATTATGATTTGGTTTTCTCGAATTCTTTTGGGACCCGTCGTACGACCTGGAAGGCCAGGGAGGAGACGGAGGAGGAGGACAAGGTTCTTGATTACCTGTGTATTCCGAGCTCCTGGGAAAGGCCTCAGTGGGAGGTGTCGTGGTTAAGGCCAACACTCAGGGGCTCCGTGGACCCCAGAAAGACCCGCCTGTCGGACCATGCCCTGCTCACCTTGCTTGTCCCCGAATCGGCCGCTCCGACTCGACGTTGGAGAACGAAGCCACGACAAACGTTCACTCATTGGTGCTGCGACGAAGCCTCGGAATTGCAAGTTTCGGCTAACCTTGATCGTCGTTTGCATGCTGCAGCTCGTTACCCATCTGGTCTCTGCCCGGATGAATTGGCTCCTGTTATCTTGAATGCATGTACACAGGACAAGGAGTCATACACCAATGTCCCAAAGAAAATGCAGATCCCCAAAAAGACAGATCGTCATAAGGAACTTGATGATGAATATCGCCGACTGCGTCGTGAAGGAGGGGAGGAGGAGGAGCTCATCAGGGTTAAGAAAGAGAGAAGGAAGGAGATGCGTGCACACACTCGTCGTCGACTCGAATACGATCATCGTGACGGGAAGCTCGCTCGGACGGTGGTGGACAAATTGAGTTATGACGATGTGCTCACGGAGGATAGGGAGTTGTGGGAGAAGGCGCTCTATGCTCACGGGTTCGCCAAGTACCACTGTGCTGCGCAAGGGATACGTAACGTGGAGTGTATCGAGGAGAGGAGGAGGAGGAGGTTGCAGGACACGAACACAGTGGACGTCTCCCCCATTTCCATGTCCGTATTGTTACAGGCACGATCACGCTTAAAGTGTGGTAAGGCGGTGGGTAAGGACGGAGTTTCTCCTTCTATGTTGAAACGTATCACGTGGGTAGGTTTGCGTCATATTCTTCGGTTATTCCAAGACCTGTATCTTCAACGGTATCCTACTCCTCGGATTTGGTCTGAGTTGCTTGTGGTGTTGATGCCGAAAGCTAAAGATATCACTAAGTTGTCTGATACTCGTGCTCTCGTCTTACTTAGCAGCCTAAGCAAATGGTATACTTCATGTTTGGTTGAGATTGCTGAAGGTTATCTGAAAAGGGTCCCACAATATTTACATAACTACGGATTTTGCAAGGGAAGGCGCACGCACGAGATCACTGCCATGCTTAAGCATGCCACCACACACGCTCTGGAGTGGGGGAAAGATGAGACCCTGCACCTCGCGTCATTAGATGTGCAGACTGCCTTTGATAACGTCACGGTTGAGAAGGCCAGTCGGGCCTTGGATGCCATCCCTGGGTTCCCCAATGACCTTGCGTTGGCGCTACTCGCTCCCAGTATCCTGGACACAGCGGACTTTACCTTTCAGGACTCCACGGCGACGGGTATTCCCTGGGATGCATGTGTACGTACTGGTAGTGTGGAGGCCCCCTTCCTGTGGAAGTGTGTGACACTACTGATGTGGGATAGGATTGTACTGAATTGGGAGGAGGAGAAGTTGGGGTACGATTTGGGGGTGGAGGCTGGTGGGAGGTATCTTACTCATGCGCTCTGGGCCGATAACATTTTGCTTTTCTCGAAATCAAAGACTGAGCTCACACGTATGGTGGGGGACTTCTCGGCTCAGCTGTATACGCACGGTTTCAGATGGAAAGATTCCTCACTACACTATCTTGCCTTTGGGGAGGACTCTGAAGGCGCCTCGACGGGGAACCTCGTTGTCCAGGTGAACGATCTCGGTACCCTGTGTCTTCCGCGATGCTCTGAAATGGAGTGCCTGGGTTGCCTGGTCACGACCAAGACTGACAAACACCATGATGTGGCTTGGAAATTGGCTCGGGGTTGGAAGCGATTTAACCAGTTCCGCAAGTTTTATACGAATCGTGCTGTACCCTTCCAGAAGAAAATCAAGCATTATGAATCTAGGTTGCGTAGTTTTGTACTTTTCGGTGTTGAAGGCATGCCAGCGGACCACCACACTTTGAAACAGTTGCACACGTGGGAAGGTAAAATATTGTGTTCTATGGTACGCCGCCCGAAACCTGCCGACATGGATTGGAGTATATACTTATGCAACTTGTACAAACGTGGGCGGCGTATGCTCCTGGAATTGGGACGGCCGTCTCTTGTGCAGCTATTCTTGTTTCGTCAGTGGCAGTGGGCTCAGGACTGTACGTTTACTGTGAAACGCCTGAACCCAACACCCGCACAGATTCCTCCAGGTACTTTTGATTCTTCAGGCAAGCCTGGCCCCAACGTCTTTGCTGCGTGTGAGCCACCGCCGGCCAAGAGACAACGTCAGGATGAACCCATGTATGTGCTACCAAGTATTGCGTGCTCGACATCAATGGGATGTCATCCTGACGTGTGTGAGACGATGCATGCTGTTGATTCCTTTGAGCTCCCTGGTTCTCAGACACAATTACCCGCGCATCGGCGCAATCTGATTTCCCAGATGCATAAGCGTGCAAAGACATTCCATCCATCTCAGGATTCTCTGTCGCAAAAGCGTTCCTCTGTTGAGTTGCCGTCGCAGGAAATCGCTGCAAACAAGCGGCGACGGGTGGCTCCACCTCAGCATCGTAGTACAGGGGACTCGCATATGCAGGCTAGAGAATGTATTTTTGCATGGTCGGGGGAGTGGACTGACCGACGGCAGGCCTTCATTGCATCGCTGCCTTGGAAAGAACGCCCATTAATGACGCGTCGGCATGAGGGGGGGAGACCACTGGCGTTGAGAAACTTCCATTACATTTTCGAGTTGGTATCAGGGAAGGATTGGTATCACACGTTATCCTTTTCACGTCAGGGATGGAAAGAATTTCTGAAGCGGGCACTGGATGTTACTAACATGGAGGAGGCGTGGGGGTACTGTTACTTTAAACATGCACAACCTGCGGGATATGCTAGGGAGGAGGAGGAGAGGGAGAAGACGGAGGAGCAGCAAAGGAAGGAGGACGAGAAGATGGAGAAACGACTTGCGTACATTAATGAACATGCATCGGAGTGGAATGCGGAGCCTCGGGACTCGATACCGATGGAATTGATTGGGGACTCCGCCACAGGGGTGAATTGGATTAACGGTCTCTGGGCAACATCCAATATTATCTACAAGCACATTCTTGGCGACATTCAAAATAGGCTGGAGCATATCTCTGTGTTGTATGGTATGAGGCCTCCGAGTTGGGGCCACAATATGTTCAAGTGGATCTATCGAGAAGGAAACGAAAGAGCTGACAGGCTGACATGGTTGGCCAGAACCAAAAATAGTTACGTTACGTTCCATACCTCACTTATTGAACATGCGAGTAAAACAAAACTAGACGGCCTCCGTGGATTCTTCGACGGAGGTCGCTCTGTGGAGGGATGTGCTGCAGGATGGTGTATAGATTTGTGTGTACACGGGACGTGGCAGTTGGTGGCGGAGGAAGCTGTCTCGCTTGATGCCTCTGCTTCTGTCATGTTTTGTGAGATGATTGCAGCACAACGGCTCTGTATGGCCGTGGAGCACATTTTGGGTAGCATCTTTCATCCAAGCAGCTGACTCACTTCATCTTGCTTGGAGCTCTCCAACACCTTTACATTTTCACATGTTGTATTGCATCCTTTTCCTTGTTCCTGCATCCTATTCCGTTGCCTATGCCTCAGTGGCTCGGCAGTGTGATGATAAGAGTTGCCCTCTCCAGCTACCCTGTGCTCCGTTTGGGAGTCTTAGGGCTCAGCTGTCACAGCTGTCCGCGCCCTGACTCAAACTCAAAAAACCAGGTTGACGGTTTACCGCCGGCGCCCAGTATACTGTGGAAGAGAATTCGAGAACGACTAGTTTTTCATCCCAAGTGATTATAGACCTCTCAAGATGACTCCAACAAAACAAACGAACAGTTTTCCAATCGAGCTCGAGTATGAAATCGAGTTCAGACCTCTGAATCCGACAGGCGAACGCGTCTGATGTCTGCGGATCGATTCCTGTGATTACCAGCTCTGCAGCCCCCCCATACAGCCTGAGTTAAGTGCAGAAAACCGAGAGTATCTCTCAGGATGACTCGAATAATACAACAGTTTCGCGAATCTCGTTCGAGCAGCAGACCGAGTTCCGAGCTCTCGGTTCGACGAACGGACGCGCCTGATATCTCGAAATCGATTCCTGTGACCAGCAGCACTGTAGCCTCCCCAGCACGATTTAAGCACAGAAAACCAAGGGCACTTCTCAAGATGACTCGAACAATACCAATAGGGTCGCGAACCTAGCTCGGGAAACAGGATGAGTTCAGAGCTCTTAATTTAACAGACGAATGCGCTTGATAGTTCCCAATCGATCTCTGTGATTATCAGCTCTGTAGATGCCCTACAGATCGAGTTAAGTACGAAAAACCGAGAGCGTCTGTTACAATGACTCGAATAATACGATTAAGTTTTCGACCCTAGCTCGGCTAGCAGACCGAGTTCAGACCTCTGGATTGAACAGGCGAACGCGCCTGATCATTCTGAATGCATTACCTGTGCTGACGAGCCCTGTAGCTGCCCTGAAGTTCGAGTTATCTTGAGAAAACCGACAGCGCGTATCAAGATGACTCGAAACGGCCGTTCCCGCCCGTGTGCTTTTTGGCCTTCAAAGTTACCCGATCGAGCTGAGATCAAGATGGCGAGCGGGAATAAGATCGAATATCATGGGAAAAAATACTAGAGCTCTAACGAATGGTCAAATTTCGAGAACAAAATTTTCAACCGACCAAAAGTCACCAAAAGGTCCGTCGAGATTTTTCTTGCCAACTAGCTCTGGGGCGCGCCGGAATTACTCTTAGCTTCCAGCTATAACTAGCTAAGGGAAGCTCTACGAGTTATTCCCGGATAGCCTCGTGGGCTACGTAGGGTTGTTAGAGAAGAAGCCGGCCGGTGCGCGTACGCCGCCGCACCCTTCCGCCCACCGCTCCACGTGCCCTTCCGTGGGGGTTCGGGTTCCGCAGCGTGTTCCGGAGCGTCTGTTCCAATACGTTCCCGTAGAACGTGCCCAGAGGCCTCGCGAACGTGCCCCAGAGGCCTCGCGAAGCTTCCCGGGCAGCGAGCGCCCACGCGTGCAGGCACGCGTGGAAGCGTCGCTCTCTGCCCTTCAGGAGCGCTTCTGGCGAGCTGTCCACCGCCACCACGCACGTTTGCTGCCCTTCAGGAGCGCTTCAGGCGACCTTTCCACCGCCACCACGCACGTTTGCAAGGAGCTTCTGCAGCGCTTGAGAAGCTGGCACCTCCACGCACGTCCAAGACGTGCACGCGGCCATGCAGGTCCGGGGGCGTAGCTTCCTAGCGTTTCCCAATACGCGTGGCTCAAGGGTGCGCGAAGCGCTTCGGCCGAGCTTCGGCAGAGCTTCGCCCGTGCTCGCAGGCTCCTAGGCAGAGGTGTCGTGGTAGGTTTCACAGAGCCCCGCGCGTCGTAAAAGACGCCCTCGCAGGCGTCTCCTGCGATGTCTCCAGCGGCCCACGCATCGTTCCAGGCGGCCTGGCAGAGGTCGCCGTGCGGCGCTCTCGAGCGCTCTGCGCTCCGCGCCTTTGCCTCTCTATCTGGGTTTTGAACGCTTACAAGTGGAGAACAACAGGTCCCCCCAGCAGGTCGTTCGAGCCGGCGACGTGTCCGGGAGAGCTTCCAGCAAGCTTCCACGCGTCCCTGCATGCATGCAGGCACGCATGCAAGCGTTTCTGGCAACGGTTCCGCCGCGCCGCAGAAGGATTTCGAAGACTCCCCAGAACATTTTTTTTGGTCCCCGAGATTCCCGGATAGCTCCTTGGAGAGATGAGGGTTTCAGATATGAACCGGAGGTGGGTGGTGAGGGAGACACGCCCACCTCCGCCGGTCCACGATTCTCGCAGCAGGTTGCCGGAACCGGCAGCGGGTCCGGGAGCGTGGCTTCCTAGCGTTTCCCAATACGCGTGGCTTCAGGGTGCGCGAAGCGCTTCGGCAGAGCTTCGGAAGATCTTCGGCAGTTCCCGGATAGCCCTTTTGTTGAGCTACATAGGGTTGTTTAAGGAGAAGCCGGCGGGTGCGCGTGCATCGCCGCACTCCCACGCTCCGCGCTCCACGATCCCCGCAGCGACTCGCCGGGGCTTGCAGCGTGTCCGGGGGCGTTTCAGGCACGCGTGCAAGTAACTCGTAGAGCTTAACTCGTAGAGCTTCCCTTAGCTAGTTATAGCTGGAAGCTAAGAGTAACTCGTAGAGCTTCCCTTAGCTAGTTATAGCTGGAAGCTAAGAGTTATTTCGGCGCGTCCCAGAGCTAGTAACTCGTAGAGCTTCCCTTAGCAAGTACCTCGTAGAGCTCTTCGGCATCGATGAGCTAGAGGAATTCCGGCGCGGGATGGAGCTAGTAACTCGGAGAGCTTCCCTTTGCTAGTTATAGCTGGAAGCTAAGAGTAACTCGTAGAGCTTCCCTTAGCTAGTTATAGCTGGAAGCTAAGAGTAATTCCGGCGCGCCCCAGAGCTAGTTGGCAAGAAAAATCTCGACGGAACTTTTGGTAACTTTTGCTCGGTTGAAAATTTCGTTCTCGAAATTTGACCATTCGTTAGAGCTCTAGTATTTTTTCCCGTGATATTCGATCTTATTCCCGCTCGCCATCTTGATCTCAGCTCGATCGGGTAACTTTGAAGGCCAAAAAGCAGGCAGGCGGGAACGGCCGTTTCGAGTCATCTTGATACGCGCTGTCGGTTTTCTCAAGATAACTCGAGCTTGAGGACACCTACAGAGCTGGTCAGCACAGCTAATGCGTTCAGAATGATCAGGCGCGTTCGCCTGTTGAATCCAGAGGTCTGAACTCGGTCTGCTAGCCGAGCTAGGGTCGCAAACCTATTCGTATTATTCGAGTCATTGTAGCAGACGCTCTCGGTTTTTCGTACTTAACTCGATCTATAGGGCAGCCACAGAGCTCATACTAACAGAAATCGATTGAGAATTATCAGGCGCGTTCGTCTGTTGCATCAAGAGCTCTGAAATCGGTCTTCTCCCCGAGCTAGGTTCGCGAATCCATTCGTATTGTTCGAGTCATCTTGAGAAGTGCTCTCGGTTTTCTGTACATAAATCGTGCTGGGGGAGGGCTATAGCTCTGCTGGTCACAGGAATCGATTTCGAGACATCAGGCGCGTCCGTTCGTCGAACCGATCGCTCGAAACTCGGTCTGCTGCTCGAACGAAATCTGCGAAACTGTTGTATTATTCGAGTCATCCTGAGAGGTACTCTCGGTTTTCTGCACTTAACTCATACTGTATGGGCTGCAGAGCTGGTAATCACAGAAATCGATCCGCAGACATGAGACACGTCCGCCTGTCGCATTCAGAGGTCTGAACTCGGTTTCATACTCGAGCTCGATTGGAAAACTGTTTGTTTGTTTTGTTAGAGTCATCTTTGGAGGTTCATAATCGCTTGGGCTGAAAAACTGGTCGTTCTCTGAAATTCGTTCCACATTATATATTGTCAGGAAGCTCTACGAGTCCCCCGGCGGTAAGAAAGGTTGACGGTTTACCGCCGGCGCCCAGTAATTCCGGCGCGCCCCAGAGCTAGTTGGCAAGAAAAATCTCGACGGAACTTTTGGTAACTTTTGCTCGGTTGAAAATTTCGTTCTTGAAATTTGACCATTCGTTAGAGCTCTAGTATTTTTTCCCGTGAAATTCGATCTTATTCCCGCTCGCCATCTTGATCTCAGCTCGATCGGGTAACTTTGAAGGCCAAAAAGCACTCTGGCGGGAACGGCCGTTTCGAGTCATCTTGATACGCGCTGTCGGTTTTCTCAAGATAACTCGAGCTTAGGACAACTACAGAGCTGGTCAGCACAGCTAATGCATTCAGAATGATCAGGCGCGTTCGCCTGTTGAATCCAGAGGTCTGAACTCGGTCTGCTAGCCGAGCTAGGGTCGCAAACCTATTCGTATTATTCGAGTCATTGTAGCAGACGCTCTCGGTTTTTCGTACTTAACTCGATCTATAGGGCAGCCACAGAGCTCATACTAACAGAAATCGATTGAGAATTATCAGGCGCGTTCGTCTGTTGCATCAAGAGCTCTGAAATCGGCCTTCTCCCCGAGCAAGGTTCGCGAACCCATTCGTATTGTTCGAGTCATCTTGAGAAGTGCTCTCGGTTTTCTGTGCATAAATCGTGCTGGGGGAGGGCTATAGCTCTGCTGGTCACAGGAATCGATTTCGAGACATCAGGAGCGTCCGTTCGTCGAACCGATCGCTCGAAACTCGGTCTGCTGCTCGAACGAAATCTGCGAAACTGTTGTATTATTCGAGTCATCCTGAGAGGTACTCTCGGTTTTCTGCACTTAACTCATACTGTATGGGCTGCAGAGCTGGTAATCACAGAAATCGATCCGCAGACATGAGACACGTCCGCCTGTCGCATTCAGAGGTCTGAACTCGGTTTCATACTCGAGCTCGATTGGAAAACTGTTTGTTTGTTTTGTTAGAGTCATCTTTGGAGGTTCATAATCGCTTGGGCTGAAAAACTGGTCGTTCTCTGAAATTCGTTCCACATTATATATTGTCAGGAAGCTCTACGAGTCCCCCGGCGGTAAGAAAGGTTGACGGTTTACCGCCGGCGCCCAGTTGGCCGACCCGGCCAGAACGGACAAAGTGGTAACTTTTGGGTGGTTTTGCGAAAATTTGAAAGATATTTGACCATTTATTTTGAGAAAGCAGATTTTTACGCCGGGCATTGGCATATAAACTTCACTCTGACAGCAGCTCAGCTCTCTCGATGCATTTTTGCATGAGCTGACTTCCAGGAACTGAGCGAACATGAACATCGAAAAAATCGAATTTCAAGATTTTCGAAAAATCTTCATTTTTTTTTGATTCTGTGTCGATTCTCTGCAATCTCTTTTAGTGAGAGGAGCTCTACGAGGTTCCCGGCGGTGACCAGGTTGACGGTTCACCGCCGGCGCCAGTTATTGCTGGAAGCTTAAGAGTAATTCCGGGGAGCTGGAGAGCTAGTAACTCGTAGAGCTTCCCTTAGCAAGTTATTGCTGGAAGCTTAAGAGTAATTCCTGGGAGCTGGAGAGCTAGTTGGCAAGAAAAATCTCAACGGACCTTTTGCTGACTTTTGGTCGGTTGAAAATTTCTTTCTCAAAATTTGACCATTCGTTAGAGCTCTAGTATTTTTTCCCATGATATTTGATCTTATTCCCGCTCGCCATCTTGATCTCAGCTCGATCGGGTGACTTTGAAGGCCAAAAAGCAGGCAGGCGGGAACGGCCGTTTCGAGTCATCTTGATACGCGCTGTCGGTTTTCTCAAGATAACTCGAGCTTCAGGACATCTACAGAGCTGGTCAGCACAGCTAATGCATTCAGAATGATCAGGCGCGTTCGCCTGTTGAATCCAGAGGTCTGAACTCGGTCTGCTAGCCGACCCTAGCCGAGCTAGGGTCGCAAACCTATTCGTATTATTCGAGTCATTGTAGCAGACGCTCTCGGTTTTTCGTACTTAACTCGATCTGTAGGGCAGCCACAGAGCTGATACTCACAGAAATCGATTGAGAATTATCAGGCGCGCTCGTCTGTTGAATCAAGAGCTCTGAACTCGGCCTGCTCCCCGAGCTAGGTTCGCGAACCTATTGGTATTGTTCGAGTCATCTTGAGAAGTGCTCTCGGTTTTCTGTACTTGAATCGTGCTGGAGGGGGCTACAGTGCTGCTGGTCACAGGAATCGATTTCGAGACATCAGGCGCGTCCGTTCGTCGAACCGAGAGCTCGGAACTCGGTCTGCTGCTCGAACGAGATCCGCGAAACTGTTGTATTATTCGAGTCATCCTGAGAGGTACTCTCGGTTTTCTGCACTTAACTCAGGCTGTATGGGGGGCTGCAGAGCTGGTAATCACAGGAATCGATCCGCAGACATCAGACGCGTCCGCCTGTCGCATTCAGAGGTCTGAACTCGGTTTCATACTCGAGCTCGATTGGAAAACTGTTCGTTTGTTTTGTTAGAGTCATCTTGAGAGGTCTATAATCGCTTGGGCTGAAAAACTAGTCGTTCTCTGAAATTCTTTTCCACATTATATATTGTCAGGAAGCTCTACGAGTCCCCCGGCGGTAAGAAAGGTTGACGGTTTACCGCCGGCGCCCAGTAACTCGTAGAGCTTCCCTTAGCTAGTATAGATGGAGCTAAGAGTAATTCCGGCGCGCCCCAGAGCTAGTTGGCAAGAAAAATCTCGACGGAACTTTTGACGACATAACTCCGAGAGCTTCCCTTAGCAAGTTATTGCTGGAAGCTAAGAGTAATTCCGGGGCGCTGGAGAGCTAGTTGGCAAGAAAAATCTCGACGGACCTTTTGGTGACTTTTGGTCGGTTGAAAATTTTGTTCTCGAAATTTGACCATTCGTTAGAGCTCTAGTATTTTTTTCCCATGATATTCGATCTTATTCCCGCTCGCCATCTTGATCTCAGCTCGATCGGGTAACTTTGAAGGCCAAAAGCAGGCAGGCGGGAACAGCCATTTTGAGTCATCTTGATACGCGCTGTCGGTTTTCTTAAGATAACTCGAGCTTCAGGACAGCTACAGAGCTGATCAGCACAGCTAATGCATTCAGAATGATCAGGCGCGTTCGCCTGTTGAATCCAGAGGTCTGAACTCGGTCTGCTAGCCGAGCTAGGGTCGCAAACCTATTGGTATTGTTCGAGTTATCTTGAGAAGTGCTCTCGGTTTTCTGTACTTAAATCGTGCTGGGGGAGGGCTAGAGTGCTGCTAGTCACAGGAATCGAGTTCGAGACATCAGGCGCGTCCGTTCGTCGAACCGAGAGCTCCGAACTCGGTCTGCTGCTCGAACGAGATCCGCGAAACTGTTGTATTATTCGAGTCATTCTGAGAGGTACTCTCGGTTTTCTGCACTTAACTCAGGCTGTATGGGGGGCTGCAGAGCTGGTAATCACAGGAATCGATCTGCAGACATCAGACGCGTCCGCCTGTCGCATTCAGAGGTCTGAACTCGGTTTCATACTCGAGCTCGATTGGAAAACTGTTTGTTTTGTTGAGTCATCTTGAGAGGTCTATAATCGCTTGGGCTGAAAAACTAGTCGTTCTCTGAAATTCTTTCCACATTATATATTGTCAGGAAGCTCTACGAGTCCCCCGGCGGTAAGAAAGGTTGACGGTTTACCGCGGCGCCCAGTTTGTCGGTTGAAAATTTTGTTCTCGAAATTTGACCATTCGTTAGAGCTCTAGTATTTTTTCTCATGATATTCGATCTTATTCCCGCTCGCCATCTTGATCTCAGCTCGATCGGGTAACTTTGAAGGCCAAAAAGCACAGTGGCGGTAACGGCCGTTTTGAGTCATCTTGATATGCGCTGTCGGTATTTTGTACTTAACTCGAGCTGTAGGGCAGCTACAGAGCTGGCCAGCACAGCTATCGCACTCAGAATCAGCAGACGCGTTCGCCTGTTGAATCCAGAGGTCTGAACTCGGTCTGGCAGCCGAGCTAGGTCCGGAAACCTATTCGTATTATTCGAGTCAACTTGATACGCGTTGTCGGTATTTTCTACTTAACTCGAGCTGTAGGGCAGCTACAGTGCTGGTAAGCACGCCTATCGCTCGCAGAATGATCAGGCGCGGTCGCCTGTTGAATTGATAGGTCTGAACTCGGTCTGCTAGGCGAGCTAGGTCCGCAAACCTATTCGTATTATTCGAGTGAGCTTGATACGCGTTGTCGGCATTTTCTACTTAACTCGAGCTGTAGGGCAGCTACAGTGCTGGTAAGCACACCTATCGCACTCAGAATAATCAGGCGCGTTCGCCTGTTGAATCGATAGGTCTGAACTCGGTCTGCTAGGCGAGCTAGGTCCGCAAACCTATTCGTATTATTCGAGTCCACTTGATACGCGTTGTCGGTATTTTCTACTTAACTCGCGCTGTAGGGCAGCTACAGTGCTGGTAAGCACACCTATCGCACTCAGAATAATCAGGCGCGTTCGCCTGTTGAATTCATAGGTCTGAAATCGGTCTGTTAGCCGAGCTAGGTCCGCAAACCTATTCGTATTATTCGTGTCAACTTGATACGCTTTGTCGGTATTCTCTACTTAAATCGAGCTGTAGGGCAGCTACAGTGCTGGTAAGCACGCCTATCGCACTCAGAATAATCAGGCGCGTTCGCCTGTTGAATCCAGAGCTCTGAACTCGGTCTGCTGCGCGATCTAGAACCACGAAACTGTTCGTATTCTTGCAGTCAGCTTGAGAGCTACTGTCGGCGTTCTGCACTTAGCTCGGGCTGTAGGGGGGCTGCAGGGCGGGTAATCAGAGGAATCGATTCGGAGACATCAGACGCCTCTGTCTGCTGCATTCAGAGGTCCGAACTCGGTCTGATGCTCGAGTTGGGCTGAAAAACTATTCGTTCTCTACAATTTTCTTCGACACTATATGTTGCCAGGAAGCTCTACGAGTCCCCCGGCGGTAACAAAGGTTGACGGTTTACCGCCGGCGCCCAGTTGGCAAGAAAAATCTCGACGGACCTTTTGCTGACTTTTGGTCGGTTGAAAATACCTCGTAGAGCTCTTCGTCATCGATGAGCTAGAGGAATTCCGGCGCGGGGTGGAGCTAGTTCGCCGATCCGGCGGAGGCGGACAATGTGACAACTTTTGGGTGGTTTTGCGATTTTTTGAAAGATATTTGACAATTTATTTTGAGAAAGCAGATTTTTACGCCGAGCATTGGCATATAAACTCCTCTCCGGTAGCAGCTCAGCTCTCTCATTGCATTTTTACACGAGTTGACTTCCAGAATCTGAGCGAATATAAACATCCAAAAAATCGAATTTGAAGATTTCCCAAAAAAATCTATTTTTTCATTCAGTGTCGATTCTCTGCACTCTCACCAGTGAGAGGAGCTCTACGAGGTTCCCGGCGGTGACCAGGTTGACGGTTCACCGCCGGCGCCAGTTTTGTTCTCGAAATTCAACAATTCGTTTGAGCTCTAGTATTTTTTCCCATGATATTAGATCTTATTCCCGCTCGCCATCTTGATCTCAGCTCGATCGGGTAACTTTGAAGGCCAAAAAGCAGGCAGGCGGAAACGGTCGTTTCGAGTCATCTTGATACGCGCTGTCGGTTTTCTCAAGATAACTTGAGCTTCAGGACAACTACAGAGCTGGTCACCACAGCTATTGCATTCGGAATGATCAGGCGCGTTCGCCTGTCGAATCCAGAGGTCTGAACTCGATCTGCTAGCCGAGCTAGGGTCGCAGACCTATTCGTATTATTCGAGTCATTGTAGCAGACGCTCTCGGTTTTGCGTTTTTAACTCGATCTGTAGGGCAGCCCCAGAGCTGATAATCACAGAAATCGATTGAGAATTATCAGGCGCGTTCGTCTATTGAATTATGAGCTCTGAACTCGGCCCGCTTCCCGAGCTAGGTTCGCGAACCTATTGGTATTGCTCGAGTCACCTTGAGAAGTGCTCTCGGTTTTCTGCAATCAAATCGTGCTGGGGAGGGCTACAGTGCAGCTGGTCACAGGAATCGATTTCGAGACATCAGGCGCGTCCGTTCGTCGAACCGAGAGCTCGGAACTCGGTCTTCTGCTCGAACGAGATCCGCGAAACTGTTGTATTATTCGAGTCATCCTGCGAGGTACTCTCGGTTTTCTGCACTTAACTCAGGCAGTAGGGGCGGCTGCAGAGCTGGTAATCACAGGAATCGATCCGCAGACATCAGACGCGTCTGCCTGTCGCATTCAGAGGTCTGAACTCGATTGGAAAACTGTTCGTTTGTTTTGTTAGAGTCATCTCGAGAGGTCTGTAATCGCTTGGGCTGAAAAACTTCTCTCTGAAATTCTTTTTCCGCATTATATATTGTCAGGAAGCTCTACGAGTCCCCCGGCGGTAAGAAAGGTTGACGGTTTACCGCCGCGCCCAGTTGGCAAGAAAAATCTCGACGGACCTTTTGGTGACTTTTGGTCGGTTGAAAATTTTGTTCTCGAAATTTGACCATTCGTTAGAGCTCTAGTATTTTTTCCCATGATATTCGATCTTATTCCCGCTCGCCATCTTGATCTCAGCTCGATCGGGTAACTTTGAAGGCCAAAAAGCAGGCAGGCGGGAACGGCCGTTTCGAGTCATCTTGATAGGCGCTGTCGGTTTTCTCAAGATAACTCGAGCTTCAGGACACCTACAGAGCTGGTCAGCACAGCTAATGCGTTCAGAATGATCAGGCGCGTTCGCCTGTTGAATCCAGAGGTCTGAACTCGGTCTGCTAGCCGAGCTAGGGTCGCAAACCTATTCGTATTATTCGAGTCATTGTAGCAGACGCTCTCGGTTTTTCGTACTTAACTCGATCTATAGGGCAGCCACAGAGCTCATACTAACAGAAATCGATTGAGACTTATCAGGCGCGTTCGTCTGTTGCATCAAGAGCTCTGAAATCGGCCTTCTCTCCGAGCTAGGTTCGCGAACCCATTCGTATTGTTCGAGTCATCTTGAGAAGTGCTCTCGGTTTTCTGTACATAAATCGTGCTGGGGGAGGGCTATAGCTCTGCTGGTCACAGGAATCGATTTCGAGACATCAGGCGCGTCCGTTCGTCGAACCGATCGCTCGAAACTCGGTCTGCTGCTCGAACGAAATCTGCGAAACTGTTTTTGTTAGAGTCATCTTTGGAGGTTCATAAGCGAAAACTGGTCGTTCTCTGAAATTCGTTTCCACATTATATATTGTCAGGAAGCTCTACGAGTCCCCCGGCGGTAAGAAAGGTTGACGGTTTACCGCCGGCGCCCAGTAATTCCGGCGCGCCCCACAGCTAGTTGGCTCGAAAAATAACTCGTAGAGCTTCCCTTAGCTAGTTATAGCTGGAAGCTCAGAGTAACTCGTAGAGCTTCCCTTAGCAAGTTATTGCTGGAAGCTTAAGAGTAATTCCGGAGCGCTGGAGAGCTAGTTGGCAAGAAAAATCTCGACGGACCTTTTGGTGACTTTTGGTCGGTTGAAATTTTTTTTCTCGAAATTCAACAATTCGTTAGAGCTCTAGTATTTTTTTCCCGTGATATTCGATCTTATTCCCGCTCGCCATCTTGATCTCAGCTCGATCGGGTACCTTTTACTGCCAAAAGCGTCCCGGCGGGAACGGCCGTGTCGAGTCATCTTGATACGCGTTGTCGGTATTTTGTACTTAACTCGAGCTGTAGGGCAGCTACAGAGCTGGTAAGCACACCTATCGCATTCAGAATTATCAGGCGCGTTCGCCTGTTGAATCCAGAGGTCTGAACTCGGTCTGCTAGCCGAGCTAGGTTCGCAAACCTATTCGCATTATTGGAGTCCTCTTGACAGACGCTCTCGGTTTTCTGTATTCAACTCGAGCTGTAGGGCAGCTACAGGGCTCATTGTCACAGACATCGATGGGAAATCACCATTCGCGCTCGTCTATTGAACCGAGAGCTCTGAACTCGGCCTGCTGCCTGAGCTAGGTTCGCGAAACTATTCGTATTGTCCGAATCATCTTGAAGAGTGCTCTCGATTTTCTGCACTCAACTCGTGCTGGGTAGGGCTACAGTGCTGCGGGTCACAGATATCGATTTGCACACATCAGGCGCGTCTGTCTGTCGATTCCAGAGCTTGAAACTCGGTCTGCTGCTCAAACTAGGTCCGCGAAACTATTTTATTATTCGAGTCGATACTGCTGGTTTTCTGCACTTAACTCGGGCTGTAGGGGGGCTGCAGGGCTGGGAATCACATGAGTGGATTCGCAGACATCAGACGGGCCCGCCTGTCGCATTCAGAGGTCTGAACTCGGTTTGATACTCGAACTGGATTGCGAAACTGTTTGTTCTTTGTTAGAGTCATCTTGAGAGGTGTGAAATCGCTTGGGCTGAAAAACTGGTCGTCCTTTGGAGTTTTTTTCCACACTATTTACTGTCAGGAAGCTCTACGAGTCCCCCGGCGGTAAGAAAGGTTGACGGTTTACCGCCGGCGCCCAGTAACTCGTAGAGCTTCCCTTAGCTAGTTATAGCTGGAAGCTAAGAGTAATTCCGGCGCGCTGGAGAGCTAGTTGGCAAGAAAAATCTCGACGGAACTTTTGGTGACTTTTGCTCGGTTGAAAATTTCGTTCTCGAAATTTGACAATTCGTTAGAGCTCTAGTATTTTTTCCCGTGATATTCGATCTTATTCCCGCTCTCCATCTTGATCTCAGCTCGATCGGGTAACTTTGAAGGCCAAAAAGCACTCTGGCGGGATCGGCCGTTTCGAGTCATCTTGATATGCGCTGACGGTTTTCTGAACATAACTCGAGCTCTAGGGCAGCTACAGAGCTGGTAAGCACAGCTAACGCATGCAGAATGATCAGGCGCGTTCGCCTGTTGAACCCACAGGTCTGAACTCGGTCTGTCAGCCGAGCTAGGTCCGCAAACCTGGTCGTATTATTCGAGTCAACTTGATACGCGTTGTCGGTATTTTCTACTTAACTCGAGCTGTAGGACAGCTACAGTTCTGGTAAGCACTCCTATCGCACTCAGAATGATCAGACGCGTTCGCCTGTTGAATCTATAGGTCTAAACTCGGTCTGCTAGCCGAGATAGGTCCGCAAACCTATTCTTATTATTCGAGTCAACTTGATATGCGTTGTCGGTATTTTCTACTTAACTCGAGCTGTAGGGTAGCTACAGTGCTGGTAAGCACACCTACCGCACTCAGAATCATCAGGCGCGTTCGCCTGTTGAATCCAGAGCTCTAAACTCGGTTTGTTGCGCGATGCAGAATCACGAAACTGTTCGTATTCTTCCAGTCATCTTGAGAGCTACTCTTGGCGTTCTGCACTTACTTCGGGCTGTAGGGAAGCTGCAGGGCGGGTAATCACAGGAATCGATTCGGAGACATCAGACGCGTCCGTCTGTCACATTCAGAGGTCTGAACTCGGTCTGATGCTCGAGTTGGGCTGAAAAACTATTCGTTCTCTGCAATTTTTTTCGACAGTATATGTTGTCAGGAAGCTCTACGAGTCCCCAGCGGTAACAAAGGTTGACGGTTTACCGCCGGCGCCCAGTAATTCCGGCGCGCCCCACAGCTAGTTGGCTCGAAAAATCTCGACTGAACTTTTGAGAACTTTTGCTCGGTTGTAAATTTTGTTCTCGAAATTTGAACATTCGTTAGAGCTCTAGTATTTTTTCCCGTGATATTCGATCTTATTCCCGCTCGCCATCTTGATCTCAGCTCGATCGGGTGAATATTACTATTGAAAGCACTCTGGCGGGATTGGCCGTTTGCGTCATCTTGATATGCGCTAACGGTTTTCTGAACACAACTCGAGCTTTTGGTAAGCAGAGCTAATGCATGCAGAATGATCAGGCGCGTTCGCCTGTTGAATCCAGAGGTCTGAACTCGGTCTGCTAGCCGAGCTAGGGTCAGAAACCTGTTCGTATTATTCGAGTCATTTTGACAGAAACGCTCGGCTTTCTGCAGTTAACTCGAGCTGTAGCACAGTTACAGAGCTGATATTCAGGGGCACCAATCCAGGACCATCATTTGCGTTTGTCTGTCGACTCAAGAGCACTGAACTCGGTCTGATGACTGATCTAGAATCGCGAAACTTTTTCTATCGTTTGAGTCGCTTGCGGGATAATGTCGATTATCTGGACTTAACTCGCGCTGTAGGGGGCCTACATGGCTGGTAATTACTGGGATCGATTTGAAGACATGATGCGCGTCCGCATGTCGAATACAGAGCTCTGACTCTGTCTGCTGCCCGAACTAGATCCGCAAAACTATTACTATTGTTCGAGTCATCCTGAGAGGTGCTGTCGGGTTTCTGCACTTAACTCGGGCTGTAGGGGGGCTACAGGGCTTGTCAGGAGCAGATTCGCAGACATCAGACGCGCCCGTCTGTCGCATTTAGAAGTCAAAAACTATTCACTATAAGTCAGATTGTTGGTAAGTGCTCTCTGTTTTCTTTACTTAATTCGAGTTAGGAAGCTCTACGAGTCCCCCGGCGGTAACCAAGGTTGACGGTTTACCGCCGGCGCCCAGTAATTCCGGCGCGCTGGAGAGCTAGTTGGCAAGAAAAATCTCGACGGAACTTTTGGTGACTTTTGCTCGGTTGAAAATTTCGTTCTCGAAATTTGACAATTCGTTAGAGCTCTAGTATTTTTTCCCGTGATATTCGATCTTATTCCCGCTCTTCATCTTGATCTCAGCTCGATCGGGTAACTTTGAAGGCCAAAAAGCACTCTGGCGGGATCGGCCGTTTCGAGTCATCTTGATATGCGCTGACGGTTTTCTGAACATAACTCGAGCTGTAGGGCAGCTACAGAGCTGGTAAGCACAGCTAACGCATGCAGAATGATCAGGCGCGTTCGCCTGTTGAACCCAGAGGTCTGAACTCGGTCTGTCAGCCGAGCTAGGTCCGCAAACCTGGTCGTATTATTCGAGTCAACTTGATACGCGTTGTCGGTATTTTCTACTTAACTCGAGCTGTAGGACAGCTACAGTTCTGGTAAGCACTCCTATCGCACTCAGAATGATCAGACGCGTTCGCCTGTTGAATCCATAGGTCTAAACTCGGTCTGCTAGCCGAGATAGGTCCGCAAACCTATTCGTATTATTCGAGTCAACTTGATATGCGTTGTCGGTATTTTCTACTTAACTCGAGCTGTAGGGTAGCTACAGTGCTGGTGAACACACCTACCGCACTCAGAATCATCAGACGCGTTCGCCTGTTGAATCCAGAGCTCTGAACTCGGTCTGTTGCGCGATGCAGAATCACGAAACTGTTCGTATTCTTCCAGTCATCTTGAGAGCTACTCTTGGCGTTCTGCACTTAATTCGGGCTGTAGGGAAGCTGCAGGGCGGGTAATCACAGGAATCGATTCGGAGACATCAGACGCGTCCGTCTGTCACATTCAGAGGTCTGAACTCGGTCTGATACTCGAGTTGGGCTGAAAAACTATTCGTTCTCTGCAATTTTTTTCGACAGTATATGTTGTCAGGAAGCTCTACGAGTCCCCGGCGGTAACAAAGGTTGACGGTTTACCGCCGGCGCCCAGTCTCGACGGAACTTTTGACAACTTTTGCTCGGTTGAAAATTTGTTCTCGAAATTTGACCATTCGTTAGAGCTCTAGTATTTTTTCCCGTGATATTCGATCTTATTCCCGCTCGCCATCTTGATCTCAGCTCGATCGGGTAACTTTAAAGGCCAAAAAGCACTCTGGCGGGAACGGCCGTTTCGAGTCATCTTGATACGCGCTGTCGGTTTTTCGAACATAACTCGAGCTCTAGGGCAGCTACAGAGCTGGTAAGCACAGCTAATGCATGCAGAATGATCAGGCGCGTTCGCCTGTTGAACCCAGAGGTCTGAACTCGGTCTGCTAGCCGAGCTAGGTCCGCAAACCTATTCGTATTATTCGAGTCAACTTGAACGAGTTGTCAGTATTTTCAACTTAACTTGAGCTGTAGGGCAGCTACAGTGCTGGTGGGCACACCCATCGCATGCAGAATCATCAGGCGCGCTCGCCTGTTGAATCCATAGGTCTGAACTCGGTCTGCAAGCCGAGCTAGGTCCGCAAACCTATTCGTATTATTCGAGTCAACTTGATATGCGTTGTCGGTATTTTCCACTTAACTCGAGCTGCAGGCCAGCTATTGTGCTGGTAAGCACACCTTTCACACTCAGAATAATCAGGCGCGTTGAATTCACCTCATGAATCCATAGGTCTGAACTCGGTCTGCTAGCTGAGCTAGGTCCGCAAACCTATTCGTATTATTCGAGTCAACTTGATACGCGTTGTCGGTATTTTCGACTTAACTCGAGCTGTAGGGCAGCTAGAGTGCTGGTAAGCACGCCTATCGCAGGCAGAATGATCAGGCGCGGTCGTCGAATTCATAGGTCTGAACTCGATCTGCTAGCCCTAGGTTCGCAAACCTATTCGTATTATTCGAGTCAACTTGATACGCGCTGTCGGTATTTTCAACTTAACTCGAGCTGTATGGCAGCTGCAGTGCTGGTAAGCGCGCCTATCGCACTCAGAATATTCAGGCGCGTTCGCCTGTTGAATTCATAGGTCTGAACTCGGTCTGCTAGCCGAGCTAGGCCCGCACACCTATTCGTATTATTCGACTCAACTTGATACGCCTTGTCGGTATTTCCTACTAACTCGAGCTGTAGGGCAGTTACAGGTAAGCACGCCTATCGCACCCAGAATAATCAGGCGCGTTCGCCTGTCGAATCCAGAGCTCTGAAGTCGGTCTGCTGCGCGATCTAGAATCACGAAACTGTTCGTATTCTTCCAGTCATCTTGAGAGCTACTGTCGGCGTTCTGCACTTAGCTCGGGCTGTAGGGGGGCTGCAGGGCGGGTAATCACAGGACTCGATTCGGAGACATCAGACGCCTCTGTCTGCTGCATTCAGAGGTCCGGACTCGGTCTGATACTCGAATTGGGCTGAAAAACTATTTGTTCTCTGCAATTTTCTCCGACATTATTTGTTGTCAGGAAGCTCTACGAGTCCCCCGGCGGTAACAAAGGTTGACGGTTTACCGCTGGCGCCCAGTCCCTTAGCTAGTTATAGCTGGAAGCTAAGAGTAATTCCGGCGCGTCCCAGAGCTAGTTGGCAAGAAAAATCTCGACGGACCTTTTGGTGACTTTTGGTCGGTTGAAAATTTTGTTCTCGAAATTTGACAATTCGTTAGAGCTCTAGTATTTTTTCCCATAATATTCGATCTTATTCCCGCTCGCCATCTTGATCTCAGCTCGATCGGGTAACTTTGAAGGCCAAAAAGCGCACGGGCGGGAACGGCCGTTTCGAGTCATCTTGATAGGCGCTGTCGGTTTTCTCAAGATAACTCGAGCTTCAGGACACTGGCGCCGGCGGTGAACCGTCAACCTGGTCACCGCCGGAAACCTCGTAGAGCTCCTTTTACGGGTAAGAGTGCTCAGAGTCGAAAGAGAGAGCTTCTGGGAGCATTTCTCGAAAAGGGGGAAATTGATTTTTTTTCGTGTCGACATGGAGATGGTTGCTCCAAGTGTTTGAATAGTAAAAGAGTGCCTACGGAGCTCATATTAAGACAGAGAGGCCCTCATAGTCGTTTACAGGTGCGAAAAATCTGATTTCTCAAAATGAATTGTCAAATATATTTCAAAAAATTGCAAAACCACCCAAATGTTACCACTTTGTCCTTTCTGGCCGGGTCGAGCAACTAGCTCCACCCCGCGCCGGAATTCCTCTAGCTCATCGATGCCGAAGAGCTCTCAAGATAACTCGAGCTTCAGGACACCTACAGAGCTGGTCAGCACAGCTAATGCGTTCAGAATGATCAGGCGCGTTCGCCTGTTGAATCCAGAGGTCTGAACTCGGTCTGCTAGCCGAGCTAGGGTCGGAAACCTATTCGTATTATTCGAGTCATTGTAGCAGACGCTCTCGGTTTTTCGTACTTAACTCGATCTATAGGGCAGCCACAGAGCTGATACTAACAGAAATCGATTGAGAATTATCAGGCGCGTTCGTCTGTTGCATCAAGAGCTCTGAAATCGACCTTCTCCCCGAGCTAGGTTCGCGAACCCATTCGTATTGTTCGAGTCATCTTGAGAAGTGCTCTCGTTTTTCTGTACATAAATCGTGCTGGGGGAGGGCTATAGCTCTGCTGGTCACAGGAATCGATTTCGAGACATCAGGCGCGTCCGTTTGTCGAACCGATCGCTCGAAACTCGGTCTGCTGCTTGAACGAAATCTGCGAAACTGTTGTATTATTCGAGTCATCCTGAGAGGTACTCTCGGTTTTCTGCACTTAACTCATACTGTATGGGCTGCAGAGCTGGTAATCACAGAAATCGATCCGCAGACATGAGACACGTCCGCCTGTCGCATTCAGAGGTCTGAACTCGGTTTCATACTCGAGCTCGATTGGAAAACTGTTTG
Organism: Prorocentrum cordatum; assembly: GCA_963575745.1. Lineage (NCBI taxonomy): Eukaryota > Dinophyceae > Prorocentrales > Prorocentraceae > Prorocentrum > Prorocentrum cordatum. Next base: position 277,519 of record CAUYUJ010015521.1, on the reverse strand, counting down.
TTTGTTTTGTTAGAGTCATCTTTGGAGGTTCATAATCGCTTGGGCTGAAAAACTGGTCGTTCTCTGAAATTCGTTCCACATTATATATTGTCAGGAAGCTCTACGAGTCCCCCGGCGGTAAGAAAGGTTGACGGTTTACCGCCGGCGCCCAGTTTTTCCCGGATAGCTCCTTGAGAGCAGGAGGTTTCAGATAAGAAGCCGGCTGTGGGTGGTGAGGAGGACACGCCCACCTCCGCCGGTCCACGATCGTCGCAGCAGCTTGCCGGAGCTTGCAGCGGGCTTACAGCGGGTCCGGGAGCGTGGCTTCCTGGCGTTTCCCAATACGCGTGGCTCCAGGGTTCGCGAAGCGCTTCGGCGAGGCTTCGGAAAAGCGTCGGGGGTCCTTCCAGGCTCCTAGGCAGATCGTCCTTGCGCGCCTTGCAGGGCCCCACGCATTGTAAACGGCGCCCCTGCAAGCGTCTCCTGCAAGGTTCCAGCGCGGAATCGTTTCAGGCGGCCTGACAAAGATCCCCGTGCGGCGTTCCGCGCTTGGCTTCGCTATCCGGGTTTTGGATGCTTACAAGTTCCAGGCTCCTACGCAGTCTTCCTTACGCGCGTTGCAGGGCTGCACGCATCGTAAACGACGCCCTGCAAGCGTCTCCTGCGAGATTTTCAGCGTCCCGCGCATCGTTTCAGGCGGCCTGGCAGAGGTCCCGTGCGGCGTTCCGCGCTTGGCTTCGCTATCCGGGTTTTGGGCGCTTACAAGTTCTTCCAGGCTCATAGGCAGATCTTGCTTGTGCGCTTTGCGGGCCCTACGGATCGTAAACAGTGCCTCTGCAAGCGTCTCCTGCGAGGTTTCCAGCGTCACGCGCATCGTGTCAAGCGGCACGGCAGAGCTCGCCGTGCTGCGTGTTGGAGCGCTTCGCGCTCCGCGCCTGGCTTCGCTGTCCGGGTTTTCGACGCTTACAAGTTCTCTTCGCTCTCCGGGTTTTGGACGCTGTCAAGTTTGAAAGATATTCGAAAATTTATTCTGAGAAAGCAGGTTTTTCGCACCTGTAGTAGGCTATTTCACGTCTCCCAGTGAAATTCTGAGGTCTATACGTGCAATATTACTATGAAATCACTTGGCGCAACCGACGTTGAATAAAAACAGAAAAACGTGATTTTTCGAGTTTTTTGTTTTCTTGCTGCAGAATCTTCCTCCATGTTTTCCGAAAATCGCCGTGCAAGAAAAGAGCTCTACGAGGTTCCCGGCGGTGACCAGATTGACGGTTTACCGCCGGTTCCAGTGGTAATTTTTCGGAGGATTTTACAATTTTTGTGAGAGATTTATTGTAGAGCTTTTCGGCATCGATTATTGTGCGTTCGTGAGTGAATCATCAGGTATGTAGGTGCAGTATTGCTATCAGAATAAGAATACTTGGCGGAACCGCCTTTGGATAAAAGATAAACGTGATTTTTCGAGTTTGTTGGGCTCTTCTTCCAGACTCTGTCTCCATGTGTACCGAGTTACGCCGTGCGACAAAAGAGCTCTACGAGGGCACTGGCGTTAACTTGGCTGACGGTTTAGCGCCGGGTCTGTCATTTTTAGAAAGCAGATTTTTACTTCGAGCATTGACTACAAACTTAGTTCTCTGAGCAGCTCAGCCCTCTAGCGGCGCCAGTTCAGAGGCGTTGGAAAGCTAGTTTGCAAGAAATCTCGACGAAGCTTTTGGTGACTTTTGATCGATTAAAAATTTGTTCTCGAAATTCAACAATTCGTTTCAGCTCTAGTATTTTCCCATGACATTCGATCTCGGTTTTCTGTACTTATCTCGAGCTGTAGTACAGAGCTCATAGTCACAGAACAATTGCGTTCGTCTATTGAATCGAGAGCCCTGAACTTGGTCCCCTGCCTGAGCTAGATTCGCGAAACTATTCGTGTTGTTCGAGTCATCTTGAGAAGTTCCGGTTTTCTGTACTTAACTCGTGCTGGAGAGGGCTACATGCTGCTGGTCATAGAGACCGATTTAGAGACATGTGGCGCGTCCGTCTCTCGAACCCAGAGCTCGCAACTCGGTCTGCTGCTCGAACTCGGTCTGCGAAACTACTATAGCATTCGAGTCATGCTGAGAGGTGCTGTCTGTTTTCTGCACTTACTTACCTCGGGCTGTGGGGGGGCTGCAGGGCTGGTAATCGCAGAAGTCGATTCGCAGACATCAGAGGCGTCCGCATGTCGTTCAGAGGTCTCAACTCAGTTTGATACGACCTGGATTCCCAATTTTTTTTTTTTTTTAAATGTCATCTTGAGAGCTCTGAAATCGCCTGGGCTGAAAAAATATTCGTTCTCTGGAAGCTCTGTCAGGGAGCTCCAAGAGTTCCCGGCGGTAAGAAAGGTTGACGGTTTACCGCCGGCGCCCAGTTAAAATCTCGACGGAACTTTTGGTGATTTTTGGTCGGTTGAAAATTTTGTTATCAAAATTTGACCATTCGTTAGAGCTCTAGTATTTTTTCCCGTGATATTCGATCTTATTCCCGCTCGCCATCTGATCTCAGCTCGATCGGGTGAATATTACTACCGAAAAGCACTGTGGCGGAATCTGCCGTTTTAAGTCATCTTGATATGCGCTGACGGTTTTCTGAACATAACTCGAGCTGTAGCACAGCTGCAGAGCTGGTAAGCACAGCTAATCGATGTAGAATGATTAGGCGCGTTCGCTTATTGAATCCATATTTTAGTAGTGTTGTGCATGATGTGAGTTGGGAGGTGCAGCGAAGTTCGAGAAATGTTTGTCAGCAGAATTTGTATTGAAAATAGGAAGTTTTTTTTTTTTTTTTTTTTTTTTTGCAAGTACTGAAATGTTATCTTGATAACTTAAGTAGCGGAGCTGGGGTCCACGGACCTTGCCCGACAGGGCTGGTGAAATCCTTTTCCACCTCAGCATGATCTGAGCCAGAACTGGCTCTCCACAGTACACAAATGTCACAACAGCGCATGCACAACAATCCTCACTCAAATCACTGATATATACCTTGTTTCCTGCACTCCTCCTCGGGCCCATCTGCAGCTTCATGCCAAGATCGGGCACGCATTCTGGAAACATATCAATATCGAATCATAGCCAGCGAGTGAGGGTGCCAAATCCCGACAAACCCATCAACACTGTAGATCTTGTCCTGCCTTATCTCGTTGAGGGCGGTCGCCACACAAGCTTCGACCACCATTGCCTTTGTATATGTCGAGACGGCCCGATCCACTCGCCGTAGTCGTAGAAACTCCCGTCCACTGTCTATAGTCATAGCTGTGAACATAGCCCGAAGATCATTGACCACGATATTGCTCGTAGCTCCATTCTTCATCGTGTCCTTCAGGCTGTACTGAGTTGAGGCATCTTTCTGTGCTGGCTGCGTGGTACGGTCGATGTGCTGCTTGACTTTGAAGACTGCACTCGTTGCGACAACACTCAAAAGGGTGAGCATCATCATCACGACCGTTGTGGAAACGCCAAAATGGCTCTCATCATCTGCAGGGCTCGAGATCGCGACTGGCTGAAACTCCTTCTCCACCAACTCAGTAGCGTCCGCACGTCCAAATTGAAGAAACGTACCAAGACCCACCAAGCATTGAGTAAGTGCTCCCATCAGCTCCAGCGCTGGCTTACCGATCTGGCCCTTCTTCTCATTGCTTAAACCCGAAATTCCACCAACCTCACCTTTCCCAGTGAGCCATACCTTCATCGCCGTTAGGTGCTTCATGAAATCGACCCTCGAAAGATGTTTCGTCCCAAGATCTGCGGTGTTCTCGTTGGTGTGAACTTTGCTCGTGCTGACCTTCGTCTCAGCCTTGCGTGCGACTAGGTCCTTGATCCACAGATCCTTCAACTCGATGTGCCTCATCCTGCCAACTCCCTTCTTCTCGACGTTCGTGAGAGCGCTGGAGTTGTCACTCTCCAGCGTCACTGGTACAGTTTCGTCCAAGAGCTCCTTGAGATAAGTCTGTGCTCCTCTCGCCTCAATCCCGACATGCACGAGTGCGTTAAACTCAGCTTCGGGCGACGAGAGTGCTGGTGCCCCCTGAGTCTTGACGAACTGCATGATCAAAGCTCCATTGAGAAACAACCGACCACAACTTGTAGACTTCCTCCCGATAGGATCCTCTGCCCAATTAGAGTCTGCACGTCCGATGACCTTGAAATCGCCGCTGTCCGGATACATGCACGTGACTGAAGATGGGTGAGCTCGAATGAACCTGATGATGCGCGTGAGCCTCATCTGGTCCTGCACCGTCGGTCGTGACATCCCCCTCGAACACTCCTTCGCTGCGTACTGACACTCAGGCCTTTCCAAACACACGAACATGTTGAGGCCGTTGACGCTCCTGAACTTTGTGGCCGCTTTGGAATCCAACTCCTCCTCGCTCTCGACCTTCTTCTCGTTCTTGACTCCTGGTATTGGGCTCGTCTTCTTATCATTGGGCTCAGAGTCGAGTAGCTTCTTGACAATAGCAGGCCACATGCGAACTTGAACACCTTCGGGGGTGCGGAGCCAGCCACGTCCAAGGTGCTTGATCTCAGGACCACCAACTGTGAGCTCCGAAACCTTGAGTAGAAAATGTGTGCCGAGCTCCTCCAACACTCTGCTGGCTGAAACTCTGGGTCCCACCAGCGTGCCATCGCCAACGTGCTTGGACATAGCAACTTGATTAGCCTTGTCTGCAAACGTACACGGGTCAGAAAGAAACCTCTTGAACGTCATCTTAGATTCATCATTCCGTCCTGTAGCGATGTTCTCAAAGTGGTCGTCGAAATCGATCATCGCCTCGTTAAGTCCGTAGACGGTCTTATTGAGCTTGAAAACCCAATCCGAACCATCGAGAAGATGGCAGTACTCCTTCGGAACCTCTGCGTACACCAACTCTCGAATCGGCGTGTACAGAAACGCTCGAGATATGTCGAAAAAGAAGATGGCGAAATCCTTAACGATAGCGTAGACCATGAGCAACTTGAGTGAGAACGAAAGTGGCGTAGGGCAGTACAGCTCATTCTTGCTCTTGTTGACCTGCTTGCCGCATGGTCGCGCACAAAGCCTAGCCTTGAGCTCGCCACTCCTCATCTCCAAAACCCAAGTCCACGTAAGTGCCTTAGGCCCGTGAGGGTCCCTCAGCGTGAGCTCCCACACGTCGTAGTTGTCGAACCGATCTAGCTCGCACTGCTTCGCCTCCCACTCGTCGTCCTCGGTCCAGCCCATCACGATGCTGAACTCGCTGTCGTCCTTTAGCTCCTTGTCGACCTCGCCCGCGAGCCTCATCATCTCCTCCGTGCTGAAGCCCGCCACGAGCCTCTTGAGGTCGCCAGTACTCAAGCTCTCGATGGCTCCCACCAGGCCTCGATTCCCAGGTGGGCCTCCAGGGCCGCCTTCACCGAGCTCAGCGTCAGCAGCTCCTCGCTTAGCGGGTGCCCCTGGAGCTGGTACTTCCTGCTTGCCTCGAAGCCTCCTCTCGATCTTCTGCACCTCCCGACGAACTGCTTCAACTGGATCTTGACTTTGTGCTGGTTCTGGCCCTGCTGGTCGCTGCGCTTGCTGCTCGCCATTGTTAGCCTCCGAGCTGGCCGTAGGCACAGGAACCACGACCACCTTCGGCTGCTCGTCGTCCTTACTGGCGATTGACTTCTCGTACTCGGCCCGACGCTGCTGGCATGTCCTGCTGTGGTGTGGTGGCCGTCCTCGTCCGTGCTGACCTTTAGCTGCATACTCACACCCAGGGCATCCTTCCGTCGGCTGCCAGTTCTCGCCCTCGTAGACTCCAGCTCTAACCGAGGTCCTCCAAGGCGTCCAACGCATGGCTTTGAGCATCTCCATGTCGAAGCTCTCCTCAGTCGTCAGCTGCTTCACTGTCCTGGCCTGAACTACCCCCGTCGCCGTGCCGATAAGATGAGCATCACTCTTCGAACTGCGTCCCAGCCACAGTCCCTTGCACCAGGCTGTACCCAGCTTGTCCTGCAGCTCCGTGTGCTCCTTGCCGATCACTGTCTCTCCGAACTCCAGCATGGGTGAAGTGTACGGTGCCAATCTGAGCTCCTCGAAAGATGTGCGACCGCTGCTCCTCCTCCGCTGGTACCTGTTGTGGCAGAATATCTGATGCCGAATCATCCAAGGTATGATAGGTACATCCTCAGTGAACTTCATGTTGTAACGCTTCTCCAGAGCCAAACGCCCAGTCCTTGCAAGACCTGCAACCGACTTGACTCCACTCTCAACTCCACCTTGAGAAGCGTGGCTTCCTTTTGGAACTAGCCGTACTCGAAGCTGAGCTTCAGCTGCCTCTTTGCCGAGCTTCTTGATACGCTCTGAAATCACTCCATTCATGAGTGCCTCCAGTGCTGGTTCTCCGTCTAGCTGAACTTCCATACTCATGTAGCCCAGCTCGTCCAGGTACTCGCTGATGGCCGCTATAGCGTAGCTCTGATTGCCTTTAGCTTCCACGACAACTCCCATGAGGTAGCCTGTCCTTCTGTCCTTGCCGACTGCCAGGGTAAGACGCCGACCTGATCCATCTTCACCGAGACTGAGAAACCCATAGTCGAATGATACAACTGGAGTAGCCGATGCGTTTGGATCTCTCGCGCGATGAGGGTCTTCTTGCCCTCGTCCCATCATGCACTCCTGACACCAAGCTTCGAAAGGAATGTGACCTCTCCGAATGTGCGCTCTGACATGTTCTCCTGACATCCGAGCTGGTCTCTTGAGCCCGGGTGCGACGGGCGTCCCCGTCTGATCTGGAACTCCTTCTGCGACACCACGTGGGCCATCACGTGAACTAGCCGCTCCACTGTCAGCCTGCACCTCCACAGGCTGCGTCTCGACAGGCTCCTCCTTCATCTGCTCGTCGTCCTTCTCGGAGTGGTCCTCGACATCGCCGATGATGGACTCGTAGCCTGTCGGATCCTGGAACCTCATGGGAAGGAGAAACGCATTCACCTTCCGTCGTAACCGCAAAGTCACTGTCGACTCGATCGCCTTATCTATCTCGTGCTGCACATTCTTGTTGCTTTTGAACATCTTGGCTCCGTCAGGATCAAAGTGTACCGAATAACCTGCATCATTCATCTCTGCAACTGAAAGGGCACCTCTACGAACTTCAGCTGGCGTGGCGTCTAGCTTTGCAGGGATCGACGTGTTCGAATCGAAGACCTCACCCGTCAACGTCCGCTTATCCCAAGTCCGAATACCCTTTCCAGTAATGGATCGCAGAGACTGACCTGGCTCGCCTGTGAGCTTGCACTTCTCCGTCATAGCCTTTGGTACAACATGAGTGTGCGCTCCACTATCCACGAGCATCTCGCATTCGTCCCCGTCAGTGTCGTCCGTAAACGCAAAAATCCAACCCCCTTCGTCATCTGGTAGTACTGCTGCCTGCACGCGTCCAGCTCCACATACTCGTGTCTGTGACGCTGAATCTCCTGGATGGACCGTACTTGCTGAGCCCGATCCTGGAGCTGGTTGAAGTCCTGGCTGGACCTCAGAAACGGATCGCTGACCTCCTCCAGGCTGGTAAGCGCCGCCGCCGTACTTCCTGCAGTCCGCGATCTTATGCCCGTACTTGCCGCAGTGGGGATTCGAACACCATCCGTCGAAGAACTTCATCTCGCCCTTCTTTCTCTTCATCTTGTTCTTGCCGTCGCCCTTGCCACCTTTGCCGCCCGAACTCTGCCAAGCACTCCTTTGACTGCTCGACTTGCCACCGCTGCCCTTCTGGTCTGACTTGCCGCCGAAGCCCTTGCCCTTGGAATCGCCCTTGCCGCCCTTGTCGAAAGCGTCTACGTCCATGGCGTTCGGGTCGAACTTCTTCTTGGTCACCCTCGGGTCGCGCTGCATCATCTGCTGAGCGAAGGCCTCGCAAGTCTCCCGTAGGATCTGGTGGTTCGTGAAGGTCTGCATCATCACTTGAGTCTTCAGTGGCTCGGGCGTGTTCTTCTTGATCAAGGCTTGGACGAGGGTGTCTGAGATCACCTCTGAAAACTTCTCTTGATATCGGTTCATGTCCAGTAGAAACTTCGTGAGCTCCTCGACGTATGTCTCCCACTTGCCTGAAAACTCTGTGTTCACAAGAAGCTGCAGCTGCGTCACCTTGTTGGAGCCAGTGGCCGCATCCTCGCGTAGACAAAGTCGTCGCCACTGCTCCAGGCCGTTGCCTGGCTCACAATTCATCACCAAGGTCAACGCGCTGCCTCCAAGCAACTGTGATAGAATGTATCCCATCGTCGCTGCAAACTGCTTGTTATCGTCACCCATCTCTGAAAGCGTGATGACACTGCCATGTGTAGCTGCTGTCGTGACCGCTTGTGCCAATCTCGGGTCTATTGCCCCCAAGTAGCTGATCAGCTGATACCTGAAGGTCGGGAACTCGTCGCGGTTGCCTGAATACTTATTTGGTCGTCCCAGCAGGCGCGTGTCCACAAGACCAGCCATCATGAGAAGAACAGAAACCAATCGCGCTACCATGCAAGTACTGAAATGTTATCTTGATAACTTAAGTAGCGGAGCTGGGGTCCACGGACCTTGCCCGACAGGGCTGGTGAAATCCTTTTCCACCTCAGCATGATCTGAGCCAGAACTGGCTCTCCACAGTACACAAATGTCACAACAGCGCATGCACAACAATCCTCACTCAAATCACTGATATATACCTTGTTTCCTGCATTTTTTTTTTTTTTTTTTTTTTTTTTTTTTTTTTTTTTTTTTTTTTTTTTTATAAAAAAAAAAATATATATTTATATTTATATATATATATAAATGGATTACATTGTCTCGTTGAACACGAGAGATATGTACAGTTTTTTTTTTTTTTTTTTTTTTTTTTTTTTTTTTTTTTTTTTTTTTTTTTTTTTTTTTTTTTTTTTTCAGAAATAATTTGAACAAGATAGTGTTGTTGGTTTTGAATCGGTACTTTATGTCCGTAAGATGTTAGACATTTTCTGAAATTTATTTGTTTTTTTCATTCGGAGTCAGAAACGAGAAAGCGTGTCTTATGGTTCATAATATAGATACATTGTAAGAGAATTATTTTAATTTAGATTCGAGATTAGTGGAGTGAGATTTATTGCACATATTTCAATGTAAATAAATCATTGGACAGATAACATATATGATATTATAGAATTAGATCAGGATACAGAGAGAAAAGTTTTTTAATATGTAGTGAATCGAACAGACATTCAGACATTTAATTCGAAAGTTAACAAAATGAAAAAGGAATTCGTTGCAGCAACATCATATCAATTTAAAGGAGTTTAAGCTTACGCGTATCGTTGACTGAATCAGTTTTATTGTTCTAAATTTTAACATTCAGCGAGTTGATTTTAACAAAGAGAAGTATTTCATGTTTACTCTTCCTTTGTCTATTTCGCATTTTGAGTATGTTTGACGGTCGACGAGTCGGCATGTTGTTTTTTCGGAATATTTTCGCAGTGAATTTTGTTTTGACGTTTTTTTTTTTTTTTTTTTTTTTTTTTTTTTTTTTTTTTTTTTTTTTTTTTTTTTTTTTTTATATATATATAATATAATTATATATATTATTTATTTATAAAAATATATATATATATACATATATATATACTTTGTGTGCAGTGGGTTTTGGGTCTAATTCTTTGTGCAGAGTGTTTTCGAATATGCATAGACAGATAATCAGAGTTTATTTTAATTTGGTATTGGAATGGTCGTTTTTGTCGTAGAGATTAAGCTTATTAATACGTTCGGTTAATAATGAAGTTCGTTCGCTGAGTCAAGCGTCGATGCGATGATTAGTGGCTGTAATAATGTAGATCACAAGCATTCTTTGCGTTAGAGCAGCCATATTTTCAAGGGCATCATTTGAAAGTTAGTCTCAGCAGCGGGGTTCCGAGAGTGCATTTTTGAGGCCTCATTTCCTTAGTTTTCGTTTGTTTGATGACGAGATTTCATGCAAAGAAAGTTTCAGAAGTAGCGGCTGAGTTTTGAACATTCTCAGTGTTTAGATGTTTTTCATTAACGTTTTCTTAGCAGGATGATTTGTGATGAATCGAAAATTCGACGCTTCACTTAGTTGTGTCAGTGTGAGGACATATTTTTAGGTTTTTTGTAGCACTCTCTGTTTATCTAGTAGAACGCGGGTTTTTTTTTTTTTCACGCCCGGGAATACCAGAACGTCAGCGGTTTTCAGTTGTTCGGAGTCGTGCATGAGTGCGTTTTTTTTTTTCTTTTTTTTTTCCGCGCCGAGTCGATTCGGGCGAGAACGATATATATATATATATATATATATTATTGCTTTCGTCCGATCGGTAAGGCCACGCAATGTCGCCCTTTGTTTTCTGTTGTGGCGGCTTCTATTTAACGTCGTCTTTTGATTCAATTCATCTCACCATATTCGGCGTTTGTTAACGTTTGTTTAAAGTTCATTAGGCTCAATTGTTTGCCCGTTTGTTTCTTTTCCTTTTTGCTCCATTTTGTTTGTATCATCCAGACGTGGTTCGACGATTATTTCTTGATGCCATCGCTTCCTGGGTATGGTTTGATTGCAGGACGCGTTAGCAATGAGCAAGCAGATGGCGTTGCAATTTTATTTTTTTGCAGTTTTCTTTTTTTTCTGAATTCCAATGCAGCAGAAATTTGTTGGATTTTAGTTCATTGCGTGTCCGGTCTTATTCCTTTAAGTTGTTAGATATCTTGGTGATGGGGAAGTTGAATCTTTACGAATGTTAGCCGCTGAGTTTGAGTAGGCCGTCGGAACCATTATAAAGGTGATTTTTACGTGCATCATTCGCATTCCGACAATTACCGCCGGCTTCATTTTTCGTCGCAGCTATCGAAAGTAGTAGAACGTGCAACGTGTTCATTTCTCGTCAACGCAACCCGGATGCAGGACAAGTACGGATGCTTAGACAAACTCTGTCAATTGCACGCCTGAACTCGGTCTGTTAGCCGAGCTAGGTCCCTAAACCTATTCTGATATTTACAGAAGCCGATGCAGAATTATCAGTTGCGTTTGTCTGTCGAATCCTGAACTCGGTCTGCTGCCCGATCTAGAATCGCGAAACTATTCGTATTGATCGAGTCATCTTGAGAAGTGCTCTCGGTTTTCTTCACTCAACTCGCGCTGAGGGGGGCTACAGTGCTGGTGGTGACAGGAATCGATTGAAGACATCAAGCGCGTCCGCCTGTCGAATCCAGAGCTCGGAACTCGGTCTGCTGCCCGAATTAGGTCTGCGAAACTACTGCATTGTTCGAGTCATCCTGAGAGGTGTTGTCGGTTTTCTGCACTTAACTCTCGGGCTGTGGGGGCCGCAGGGCTGGTAATGACAGGGGTCGATTCGCAGACATCAGACGCGTCCGCCTGACGGATTCAGACGGCAAAAAATGTTCACTATGAGTCGGAATGTTGGTAGGTGCTGTCGGTTTTCTCAACTTAAGTCGAGCAAGGAAGCTCTACGAGTCTCCGGCGGTAACCAAGGTTGACGGTTTACCGCCGGCGCCCAGTTTTACGAGTCGCTGCGGGGATTCTGGACCAGCGAAATGGGCTGCTGGCAGACACCACCACCGTCCGGCTTGTAATCTAAACCTTCTAACTCTCAGAGAGCTCCCCGGGAAAATCTTACGAACACCGACGCCAGATCACCACCTTGTCTCTTGACGTCGGGTCTGCCAACTAGCTCCACCCCGCGCCGGAATTCCTCTAGCTCATCGATAACGAAAAGCTCTACGGGTACTTGGTTGCGTCCAAAATCCGGAGAGCGAAGAGATCCTCGGAGACAGGAAATCGTTTCTGGAGAACTCTGGGCGGCTCCGCTGACGCGCTTCGAAAGCTTTGCCAGGGGCGCGTCCATGCGCACCTGCACGCGTGCAGGCAATCATGGATGCGTGTCGGAAGCTCTTCTAGACCAGCTGCGACCTCAAACGAACCCCTGCGAGGATTCTGGACCGGCAAAGATGGGCTGCTGGCGGGAGCCACCACTGTCCGGCATCTAATCTAAAACCCTCCAGCTCTCAGAGAGCTCTCCGGGAATATCTTTCAAATATCAGCAAAACCTACCAAAGTCACCACATTCTCTTTTCTGGTCGGGTCCGCCAACTAGCTCCACCACGCGCCGGAATTCCTTTAGCTCATCGATGCCGAGGAGCTGTACGAGGTACTCGAGCTTCGTTCACAACACTATTCGTATTTCTCAAGTTCACTTTAGTTGCGCTGTCGATATTCTGCACTTAACTCTAGCTGTAGCACAGCCACAGAGCTGGTACGCACAGAAACCAATATAGAATCATCAAGGGCGTTTCGCTGCAGCATCTCTTGGTATCGTCCAAAACCCGGAGAGCAAAGAGAAAACACACTCTGGCGAGCACTCGGACGCTCTCGTGAAGCGCTTCTGGGGCTCTGGGGGCTTCCCTGCAGCGCTTCTGACGCGCTGCCAGGAACGCTTCCACGCGTGCCTGCACGCGGGCAGGCACGCGTTGACGCGTGCCAGAAGCGCCCCCGGACCAGCTGCGGGGTCGGGCGAACTGCTGCGAGGATCCTGGAGCGGCAGAGATGGGCTGCTGGTGGGCACCACCGCCGCTCGGCTTCTAATCTAAAACCTTCTAGCTCGGGAATCTAGAGCTCTGAACAGAGTCTGCTTGTCGAGCTAAGTCCGCAAAAATATTTGTATGCAAGCGATGTTTTAGAATACCTGGTAGAGCTTTCGGCAAAGAGCTCAGAGGAATTCGGGCGCACGAGGAGCTAGTACCTCGTAGAGCTCTTCGGCATAGAGCTCTTCGGCATCGATGAGCTAGAGGAATCCCGGCAGGTTTGGAGCTAGTTCCCGGAGAGCTCTCTGAGAGCTATGGGTTTTAGATTAGAAGCCGGACGGTGGTGGTGCCTGCCAGCAGCCTATCTTCGCCGGTCCAGAATCCTCGCAGAAGTTCGTTCCGCCCGGCAGCGGGTCCGGGAGAGGTTCGGGCACGCGTCCAGACTTGCCTGCGCGTGGGCAGGCACGCGTGGGAGGTGCCTGGCAGCGCTTGAGAAGCGCTTCCGGGGAGCCCCCCAGAGCTCCCCAGGGAAAATTTTCTATTCCCGAGGGTCTCTTCGCTCTCCGGGTTTTGGACGCTACCAAGTTGCTCGACCCGGCCAGAAAGGAGAAAGTGACAACTTTTGGGTGGTTTTGCAAATATTTATTTTGATAAAGCAGATTTTCGCTGCTGTAAACGACTGTAAGGGACTCTGCGTCTCAATATGAGCTCGCTCTGTAGGCGCACTTTTACTATCAAAACGCTTGGCGGAACAAACTTCACGTCGGCACGAAAAAAATAAATGTTTATGTTTTTGAGAAATGCCTCCAGAAGCTCTCTCCTTCGACTCTGAGCACTCTCACACGTGAAAGGAGCTTTGAAAGATATCTGACAATTCCTTTTGGGAAACCAGTTTTTTCGCAGCTGTAGACGACTGTGAGGGCCTCTGCGTCTTAATATGAGCTGTAGGCGCATTTTACTATCGAAACACTTGGAATGAAACATTTTTTTTTTTTTTTTTTTTTTTGTTTTAAAAAAAAAGATATATATATTTTTTTTTTGAAGAAATGCCTCCAGAAGCTCTCGCCTTCAACTCTGAGCACTCTGACGCATGGAAGGAGCTCTACGAGGTTCCCGGCGGTGGCCAGGTCGACGGTCACCGCCGATGGCAGTATTTGACAATTTATTTTTAGAAAGCAGATTTTTCGCATCTGTAGTGGGTTATGCTGCGTCCGCCAGTTAAATTCTCAGGCCCATAGATGCAGTATTACTATCGAAGCACTTGGAGGAACCGACGTTGGATCAACACAGGAAAACTTATTTTTTCGAGTATTTCGTATCTCGCCCAGAAGCTTTCTTCATGTGCTCCGAGGATCGCCGTGCAAGAAAAGGGCTCTACGAGGTGCCCGGCAATTACCAGGTTGACGGTTTACCGCTGGTTCCCAGCGCCAGTCCAGAATCCCCGCAGCGATTGTAAAACGTCGCAGTGGGTCCGGGGGCGCTTTGGGCACCCGTCCACGCGTGCCTGCACGCGTGCAGGCACGCGTGGAAGCCTTCCCGGCAGCGCTTCACCCCGTCCCGGCAGCGAGTCCGGGAGAGTTTCCGGCAAGCGTCCGCGTGTGCCTGCACGCGTGCAGGAACGCGTGGAAGCGTTCCTGGCAGCTCGTCAGAAGCGCTGCAGGGCAGCACCCCAGAGCCCCAGAAGGGCCTCACAAAGGGCGTCCAAGGGTTCGCCAGGAAAGCTTTCCGGTGTGTGTTCTCTTTGCACTCCGGGTTTCTGGAGAGCTCTCTGAGAGCTAGAGCGTTTACCTCGTAGAGCTCTTCGTACCTCGTAGAGCTCTTCGGCATCGATGAGCTAGAGGAATTCCGGCGCGGGGTGGAGCTAGTTGGTCGACCCGACCAGAACGGACAATGTGACAACTTTTGGCTGGTTTTGCGAAAAGGTGAAAGATATTTAACAATTCATTTTGAGAAAGCTGATTTTTGCGCGTCGCATTGACATATAAACTCCTCTCTGACAGTAGCTCAGCTCTCCCGCTGCATTTTTTTATGAGTTGACTTCCAGGAACCGAGCCAATATGATCATCGAAAAAATCGAAAATTAAGATTTTGGAAAAATCTTCATTTTATGAGTCTACTTCCATCCTGAGCACTCTTCCCAGTGCAAGGAGCTCTACGAGGTTTCCGGCGGCGACTAGGTTGACGGTTCACCGCCGGCGCCAGTTGGACGGTGCCAAGTAACTCGTAGAGCTTCCCTTAGCTAGTTACTGGAAGCTTAAGAGTAATTCAGGCGCGCTGGAGAGCTAGTTGGCAAGAAAAATCTCGACGGAACTTTTGGTGACTTTTGGTCGGTTGAAAATTTTGTTCTCGAAATTCAACAATTCGTTTGAGCTCTAGTATTTTTTCCCGCCATATTCGATCTCATTCCCGTTCGCCATCTTAATGTCAGCTCGATCGGGTAAATATTTCTGCAAAAAAGCATCGCGGCGGGATCGGCTGTTTCGAGTCATCTTGATACGCGATGACGGTTTTCTGAACATAACTCGAACTTTAGGACAGCTACAGAGCTGGTAAGCACAGGTAATCGATTCAGAATGATTAGGCGCGTTCGCCTGTTGAACCCAGAGGTCTGAACTCGGTCTGCTAGTCGCGCTAGATCCGCAAACCTATTCGTATTATTCGAGTCATCCTGACAGACGCTCTCTGTTTTCTGTACTTAAGTCGAGCTGTAGGCAGCTATAGAGCTCATTCTCACAGAAATCGATTGCGAATCATCAGGCGCGTTTGTCTGTTCCATCCAGAGGTCTGAACTCGGTCTGCTGCCCGAGCTAGGTTCGCGAACCTATTCGTAGTTCGAGTCATCTTGAGAGATGCTGTCCGTTTTCTGCACTTATCTCGGGCTGTAGGGGGGGTACAGGGCTCGTACTAACAGGAATCGATTCGGAGACATCAGGCGCGTCCGCCTGCCCAATCCAGAGCTCAGAACTCGGTGTGCTGCCCGAGCTGGGTCCGCAAACTATTCGTATTCGAGTCATCTTGAGAGGTGTGGTCTGTTTTCTGCACTTAACTCGAGCTGTAAGGGAGCTGCAGGGCTGTTAATCACTGGAATCGATTCGCAGTGATCCATCGCGTCCGGCTGTCGCATTGAGAGCTCTGAACTCGGTCTGCTGCCCGAGCTAGGTCCGCGAAACTAGTCGTATTGTTCGAGTCATCTTCATGCAGTCGATTTCTGCGCTTAACTCGGGGTGTAAGGGGGCTGCAGGGCTGTTGATCAGAAAACGATTTGGAGACATCAGGCGCGTCCTCCTGTTGCATTCAGAGGTCTGAACTCGGTCTGATACTCGAGCTAGTTTCGCGAAACTATTCGTATTGTTCGAGTGATCTTGGAAGGTGTTGTCGATTTTCGCACGTAACTCGGGCTGTAGCAGAGCTACGGAGCTCGTGCGCACAGAAAACGATCCAGAATGAGGAGCGTTCGGCTGTTGCATCGAGAGGTCTGACATCGCTTGGGCTGAAAGACTATTCGTTCTCTGTTATTTTTTTTCGACATTATATGTTGTCAGGAAGCTCCACGAGTCTCCCGGCTCGTCTTCGAACGCGACGGGCAACAGGACCTGATCGCGTACCTTGTGAAATGCTCAAGCTTCTCCCATGGTGCACAGTTCGGCATATCCAACAGATCTTCGACTCTCTCTTGAGGTTGGCTGTCCAGTACCCTGTTCGATGGAGGGACATTCTCATTGCATACATGCCTAAACTAAAGGGGATCACGAACCTGGCGGATGCTCGACTCTTGTGCTTACAGAATAGCATAACTCGCTGGTTCTCAGCGTGCGTAGTCATCCTGGTTGAGCAGCATGTGGAGGCGTCTAAGCTATTTCATCCTCTGGGTCTCTATGGGTTCCGCCAGGGTCACAGCACATCCCATATCACGAGTAGCCTTACTAATATGTGTATGCACGGGGACAAGTGGGGGAAGCGTGAGTGTCTGTACGTTGCGGACATGGACATATACCAGGCCTTTGACAACTGCACGATACAGAACGTTCATAAGGGTCTTGAGCATGCACGTGTCCCTGCGTATTTACAGCACGCGTTTCTGGATCCGTTGTCGCACAGCACGGGCTGCCTCTACTATGACGGGTTGGAGATTGATAACATCCAGTGGGACACCTGTATTAGGACTGGAGGCCCAGAAGGGCCCTTGGGCTTTAACCTCATTATTGCTGCCATGTGGGGTGACGTTATTCATAATTGGGACGTTCAGGGCATGGGGTATGCGGTAGATTTCGGTACGGAGCATCGGTCGGTGGTGAATCATTTTATCTGGGCAGATAACGTGTACCTCGTCAGTCGTAGCCGTGAGGAGCTTACTCGAATGGTAAGAGACTTGACACTTCCACTTTACAACTTCTCGATGCGATGGAAACCCACATCGCTGAAGTACATGGTGTGCGGAGCTCCTGCTGTCTTGGATGAGGACGGCAATATTCCACGTTCGATGGACCTGAAAATACCGATTTTCTCTGATGCATGTGGTGGGAGGAATGCAGTGCAGCAGATTGATGAATTATGTTACCGTCGAGTCGTTTCTATGGACGTACTGGGCACGCAGCTGCATAGTGAATATAACTGTTCTGTACATCGTGATGTTTCTTTTCGCCTTGACTGTGCTCGTCGTGCATTTTACTCCCAGGCAGGGTATTTCAGGTCGCATTGTATCCCTCTCAAGGATAAGGTTCGGAGATACCAGGACAGAGTCCAGAGCTTGGCTCTGTACGGCATGGAGACCACCACTGCAGATTCTCATACTCTTTCGTTTCTCCATTCCTTCGAAGGGAAGTGCCTGAAGATGATGATCTCGTCTCGGAAAGGGCCGACGGAAACGGAGCAAGCTTATCAGGAGAGGAGATATCATGTTGCACGGGAACGTTTCTTGAAGGCTGGGTACCCCTCTCTCGTCCAGCGTTATCTGATGTTGCACTGGAATTTCGCAAAAGACATTGCTAGCTTCGCAAATGGCATGATTGTTGAGAAAGTGATTGACTTGAAGGCGGTGGAGAGGACATGGCGCGATTCCCGTATGGCGTGTTTATGTTTTGGACCGTACACTGACCGCACTCGCACACTTATGAGCGAGACGATGAGACACTTCGGCAACTGGTCGGAGGCTTCTTCTTACAAACGTCGCTGTCGAGGGACGGAGAGTATTGGCCAGAGATCATGGCAATATACATTAGCTGAGTTTTTCGGAGATGATTGGTGGATTCAGTTCACAGGTTCCCAGCTTGGATTTATGCAATATGTCACGCACCTTTGTACTCAGAGCATGCTTCGTTGTTTCCAGGAGGTGTCGACGTGCGGACCTGTGAGTTCGCCCGCATATTTGGCGCCCTCAGAGCATGGTGAAATTCAGGTGAGCACGGATGATAGTCCTATGGCTGCTGAGAAACTTGCAAAGCGCATCGCCCTTCACAATATGAAAGCAACTCGTTGGAACCTGGAGGCCCCTGGAATCCCTCTGGAGGTGGTGGGTGACTCGCTCCTCGTGGTTAGCTGGGCTACGGGACGGTGGCGTGCAGATAATAGATCATATGCGGATAGAATAGCAAAACTTATCAATACGCTTGATGGCCTTTGTAGCAGTTATAATATACGACCTCCAGCGCCGGGTATGGATCTTATTCGTCATGATTTTTGGGAGTGGAATACTCGTGCCGACGTTCTTACACACCAGGCCCGAGAGGGCCAGATACTTAGTTCACAATGTAGTCCGTATACACATGATTATGAGACAGAATTTTACGTTGCTGCTGCTATTCGGGCTGGTTTCGATGGCGGCGTGTCGTCTGAGGGATGTGGGTGCGGTTGCTGGATAGACATAGGCCTCAAACCTCGGTATTGGGATCGACGGGACCCCGCTCAGCTGATATGGAAGTCAGTTTTTGAGAGGGCTTGGCTTATTTCTCCGACCACAACTGTTACTGATACAGAACTCAGTGCTTTGGAGTGCATCGTGACTGCGCTCCCACAGGCAGCTCTATGGTTACCACAGACTTGATAGTTGCAGTTTTCTCAATTCGTTGTTTCTTTCTCTTACTATGATAGACTCAGCTTCGCTGGGAGTTCTCTTTTTCTCTTGCATGTTTAGTTGACTGCATTCTGATTCATTTCTGTGTGCGTCTGCTCGTTCGCTCATATTTGTGATTGATGATTCATCGCAGCTTCGCTGCTCTGGGTTGTCTTGACTTTATGTTCGAATAAGAGCTTTCGCATCCTGATGACACCTGACCTCGTGCTTGCTCGTGGCCCTAGGGCCAGTAGGAGCCTCGCAAAGCCGCAAAAAACCAAGGTTGGCTCAAGGTTCGGCGAGACGAGCGGCTCTGCCTGGGTAACCTCCAGCCGCCCGTCTTAGAACCTAGGAGGCAGGGTTTTCGGTTTGGTTTCTTCATACCCAAACTGTATACCACACATTCCAATTTTGTCTTTTGCTTGTGTTGTTCTCGAACATTGTTGTGGATTAATCTTCAGTATTCGGCACGGCGGAGACCGTGAGGAAGAGGCTTCTGGCAGGCAGCTCATTTCAGACAGCTCGTGAGGTGTACGATTTCAGGGCTTTGGACAGAGCGTGCAAGGAGAGAAAAACGGCACAGGCTCAGGAGGACCCCATTGACGGTGACGATTTCTCAGATTTGGGAGCAGGCGAAGGTAATTCTTTGGATCTCGATCAGATTGATAATTTCATTCAGGCACTTAATCGTCCAGGAGCCAGATACGTCGAAAATCACCTTGACTTTCCAGAAATGACGTCAGAGGAGCAGCAGGCAGCACTTCTACGACAGCAGCAGCAGGCAGCAGGGGAAGCAGGAGAACTTGCAGCAGCAGCAGTAGCAGTATCTGGACAGCAGAATATGGGTGATGGTGATGCTGATATGGTTCTTCCTGGAAAGCGTGATGGTGAGACTGGAGAGGAAGAAGAAGAGCGGGCAAAACGTGCTCGTGCGCCAGCGTCTCCACAACACGCAGCTGTAGCACCAGCTACCTTGGCTGCAAAAGGTCTTGGAAAAGGCCCAGCAGTTGGGATGGAGCAAGTCGTGACGATTTCAATTCTCAGAAGTGAATTTTCTTCGATGAAGGATGAGCTGAAGGCGACTTTCACAGATATTAAGAAAGAGATGGTCCAGGATGTGAATCGTGAACTGGAACCGCTACGCAAAGATATCTCAGATCTTCAGAAGGGCCAAGAAGATCAGAAGAAAATAAATGCACAACTTTTCGCAGCCATCCAAGGAACCCCCCCTCAGAATCTTGGTGTTGGAACGGGAGCGCCACCGTCGGAGGCAGGATCAACGGGATCGACGAGATTTACAGCCTCACGCGTTGAGTGGAACAAAACCAGGGCCGATTTTAAACCGGGATGGATCAGTTTGCAAGGCTGGACTTCAGGAGATCCGAGGGACCTGACGGCGAGGACAAACGACATCATGTCGGAGGAAAGGGGTGCTAGGATTGTCACGTGGATGGTGGAGAATATCTTTTGTAAATTTGAAGATCGTTCGAAGCAGGTACCAGTAAAAGTTCTTGATGATATAGCGACTCAGAGAGAGAATACACGTAAACCATACGGCTTGTTCAGGATCAAGTTCATTCTTGAGACCAGCATTACGAAAGATCAGATTTGGGATTTGCAACGTGCTATTCATGAAGCAGTTACGTCCAAGACTGGAGAGCTTTGGGCTGATGATAAGTTTGGTCCAGTTGTTCAGAATTACATCAGTGTGAAGGTGGAAACGGCTCCATGGAAAGTTCAACAAGTACAAGCGGGATCGAGGCTCATTGCTACGTACCACGAACGCAAGGGCAGTGCCCCTCAAGAGCAGAATGCTACTGTGCGTGTGGAATACGGGCCACCCAGTATTTCCTGGGCTTGGGGCTTCCCCAACAAGAATGATATGAGCAACAAGGTATGCTTGGGCACGTGGTCACCTGAGGAGGGGTGGAAGTTGAAGACCTCCGAGGTTGAGAAGATCAGCACGTCGATCCACGTTGCGAACTGGCAGACTTTACTCAACCAGCAGAACCGATTTTGACGACGGCCACAGCGGATTCGGATCGCATCGTGGAATATCAAAATGAAGGGTGATGGGGTTGAAACAGCGCACGCTTTGGGTTTCCTGAAACATGAGGGGATGGAACTTATCGGCCTCCAGGAGTGCCAGAATGTACCGTCGTACCTCGTGCACGAATTAGGGTATGAAGCTAAGTGGTCCACACGACATGTTCTTGGGGATGATGCTCACGATCGCAGATGCATTGAGGGGAGTGCAGGGGTGTTGATTGCAAATGGGTTGCAGGACAGCATTCTTGAGACGAGAGAGCGGAGAAGATTCGTTGTTGTTGCCTTACGGGGTCCCAGAATCGGTGCTCTAATAGTTGCCTCATTGTATCTACCTCATGTAGAGTTCTACGGGCGTTCGGCTGCTCAAATGGATCGTATGTTTACTTTCTACCAGGCCGTCCTGTTAGAGCTTGTTGAGACGATCATCGAGCTTAGGAAAAAGTTCGGGATAAAGGAGGTTGTTGTCATGATGGATGCGAATATTGAGGCCCATCAGGATGTCATCATTGATAGGGTGCAGGTCACGGGGAAAGGTGTGCAGGCCTCCACAGGTAAGAGTAGCCAGGGAGGGTTTGAGAACATGCGCGAGAAGTACAGAGACTACATGAGTAGGAGCTTGTGCATGGCCATGGCACGCTTGCAGTTGGCCCTGATAAACACTCACGGTGAGAGATGTACGACGTTCCGAAGTAGCATGAACACATATAAGGTTTTGGACTACATAGCTGTACCTAAGGATTGGTGTCGCGCAGGTCTAGACCCTAGATGCGATTTTATCAAGCCGCTTGGAGATGAGAGAGTGGACCGTTGGAGTGACCATAAGATGGTTAGTTGTTTCCTTCCTGGGCCCCCAGCTCGTGTTGGTAAAGGGCCTCGTGTTCTTGGCAGCCTGGCGAGATGGAGACCAATTCCAGGGAAAGATGTTGAAGTGCGTCGTGTTATTGCTGAGCGTGTCTTGGGAATTTCGAACGGTGAGTGGGATAGGAGAAGAGCGACGAAAAGGAGGAGGGATAGGGGCGAGGAGAAGATTGAGGACCAGGAGGGGTTGATGGAGCAGCAGGTGTGCAGGACTAGGTGGAGAACGATCTCTTTAGATATCTTCGAGGAGCGTTTGAAGGCTGGCGCGGTTGAGGACAAAAAGCTCTTCGAGCTGAAGACCTCGATTGGCAACGATCTGAAACTCACGGAGGAGGAGAAGGAGGTTCGGGACTACCACTATGGGGTGCACAAGAGGTGGAAGAAGGGGGAGGTGGATGAGAAGGAGTTCAAAGATTCTCGGCGTAGGTGGAATCGGGTCCGACGTGAACTTCGTAGGCGTATCTTGGAACATAAGTATCGGGATGAGGGTAAACCACACACAGTCGTCACACACATGAAAATTGACGGGACCCTGACTGAGAATCGAGAGTCTTGGAAAGCTGAAATCGCCAAAATCGCCCGGGTGAAATATTCTAGCCAAACACTTCATCAACAAAATGTAGAATGCTTGGCTCGACTTAAGCAGCGAGCGATCCAGCGCACTCGACTCAATGCAGATTCTTCTCCCATCACGATGGGTATTCTACATAAAGCGAGAGCTCGCCTCAAGGTGGGCAAGGCAGTTGGCTATGACGGTATATCAGCAGCTCTTTTACGCAGCCTCTCATGGGAGGCCCTCAGAGTGGTCTTGGACTGTTTCCAGCAGCTGTATGGTAGACGTTTGCAGTCACCACCTTCTTGGAGAAAATTACTAGCTACACTCATCTTGAAGGACACGAAGAAGCCAGAGTTCACCAGTACGCGTACTTTGGCTCTCAATAGCGTGCTTTCGAAATGGTATACGGCGTGCTTGTGTATCTTACTCAATCTACATGTTGAACAGAACACACCTCGGACTGGAATCAATGTGTATGGTTTTCATGAGGGACGAAAATGCAGCGAGATAACAGCAGGATTGAAGAACTTGATTAGGCACGCCAGGCTCTGGGGTAAGCACGAGAACGCATGTTTGGGAGTTCTAGATGTTGAATGCGCCTTTGACAACATCACGATACCGATGGCAGATAGAGCGATGTATGATCTTAATGTTGATCCAGAGCTAGCGTATGCGATCTTGGAGCAGAATGCAGATGTAACGGCGACTTTTCGATTTGGTCCAGTGGAATCAGAAAGCCTACCGTGGAGCTCATGCATCAAAACGGGGTCCCTTGAAGGCCCTGATATTTGGAACATTGTCACGATTGCGTGTTTGGGCGGGGTGCTCTCGGACTGGAAGCAGAAAGGTATAGGCTTGAAGCTTTCACATGAGGCTGCTGCTATCACGATCTCGCACTTCATTTGGGCGGATAATTTTGTTTTACTTGCTGATTCTAGACCGGCACTGAGGGAGATGATCTGGCAGCTCACTGTACCACTACATGCATGGGGACTTAGATGGAAGCCTACCTCGCTCGAGTACATGGACATTGGCGCGCTGAAGAATGTCTTCGACCCGCTCACGGTTATCATGACACCACCAGGTCTGGAGAGATTGGGAAGTTCCAGCTCAGGTGTTAGAAACCATATGTGTGGAAGTTCAAGCTCGGGTGTTCGAAACCATATGGGTGGAAGTTCAAGTTCAAATGAGGGTATGGGAATTCCTTGTGTTGAACCAGGCGTGGCTCAAGCCAATGTGGCTCAGGGTTTGTCTCCATCGGAAGTTGTCAACCAGACCACTGTGGGACTTAAGCAGGTCGACGAGATCATCCTTTTGGGCACGAAGTTGAACAGAACACTTGATGACTATCGCGATATTCGACACAGACTGCAAAAAGGAATTTCAGCTTTTTGGCGAGATCGACGATATTATCAGAGTATGGTCATTCCTTGGTGACGAAAGTTCAAACGATATGATGCGAGAGTGAGAGCACAGATTCTTTACTGAGTTGAGGGTTCATCTTCAGATATCGGTGTTTTGAGACTTCTACACAAGGAGGAGGGCAAGATGCTCTCTCGCATGTGCTGGCGTCAGAAGCGCAACGGAGAGGATTTCGCGACCTTCATCACACGTATGTTTCGTCGTGGGCGCTCGATGTTATTCAAGGAAGGGAAACCGTCCTTAGTCCAGCTGTATCTGCACAAGCAGTTCTTGTGGGCCAAGGATATTGCCACGGAGTGCTTTGAAAATATGCCAGACTCGCTGCAGGACTTGGGCATCTCTGCAACGGGAGGGTCTCAGTTGATTGGGAAGAACGTGAGGGAGGAGATGATGGAGGTGGAGGTGGAGGAGCCGAACAGGAGGAAGAGGAAGAGTGCTCTCATCAGGGAGGCGAAGCGTGCTCGTGAAGGTTTGTCTCAGAACACGTCCAGGATGCAGACCAGGTTCCAGGAGAAGCAGGTTCGATTTCCAGGGAGAAAGCTTCGTTTTCGGGATGGGGATCATGTTGACCGAGGTGCTCAGAGTAGGCTTCTTATGTTGCATGCAGGCTTCGAATGGACTGCTAGACGGGATGACTTTATTGCGACTCTTGACGCGCAGAGTGCACGGGAGGTGACGAGAGCTAGGGGGCAGTCAACTAAGCTTCTGGGTATGTGTCCGTGGGCCAGGGTGTTCGAGGAGGTGGCGGGGAAGTTCTGGATTGACGGTATTGCTTGGGATGAGGCTAGCTGGATATCCTTTGTGAGGACTGTCTTGAAGGACACTCCTGAGATGCTGAACCTTTGTGTTTTGAAAGACCCTAAGCCCTGGAAGGAGTCGGAGGAGGAGGAGACGATTAAGAAGCAGGAGGACCCAGATAAGTTGGCCAAACGTATCATTGCTGTATTCCAGGATCATACTGAATTTGAGTTCGTGCCAGGGAAAATTTCTGTGGAACTGATGGGGGATTCACAATGTGTGATCAGGTGGTTGGAAGGCTTGAGCAGTATCTCTAACAGAAAGTATGCTAGTCGTGTGATGTGGGCGCAGGATACTACAAACGATCTAGCCGACAGATGTGGACTTCGGGCAGCCAATTTAGGACGGAACGTGTGGAAGTGGGTTTATAGGGAGGGCAATACTCGTGCTGATGAATTAACGTGGACCGCGCGGAGAGGTGAATGTTACGAACACTATGACACTTGTTTCCTTCAGGATGTGAAAGATTGTAAAGTTATGATCTCGGGGATCAAAGGAGGCTTTGATGGTGGGAGATCGATTCTTGGTGTAGGCTGTGGCTGGTATCTGGATTGCTATGTGTGTAGTGCTCTCCCCTCTTCCTCTTACTATAATCAGACTGGCTGGCGCCAGAATGTAGGTTTCAAAAGCTTCCTTCTCCCAGCACAATGCACAATCACAGAGGCTGAGTTAGAGGCCGCCCGAGAGCTCCTTTTAGGAGTGGTGCAAATCCTGAGTTTGTCAGGATTTCCCCTGTAGGACTGGGTCTGGGGCTCCTAAGGAGCTTAACCCTGCCAGGACCCGCCTAGAACGCCTAGAACCAAGGTTGACGGTTTACCGCCGGCGCCCAGTTGGCCCACCTGGCCAAGGCGGACAAAGTGGCAATTAACTCGTAGAGCTTCCCTAAGCTAGTTGCTCGAAGCTTAAGAGTAATTCGGACGTGCTGGAGAGCTAGTTGGCAAGAAAATCTTGACGGAACTTTTGCTGACTTTTGCTCAGTTGAAAATTAGGTTCTCAAAATTCAACAATTCGTTTGAGCTCTAGTATTTTTCCCGTGATATTCGATCTTATTCCTGCTCGCCATCTGGATCTCAGCTCGATCGGGTGAATATTACTATAGAAAAGCACTGGCGGTATCGGCCGTTTCGAGTCATCTTGATACGCGCTGACGGTTTTCTGAACATAACTCGAGCTTTAGGACAGCTACAGAGCTGGTAAGCACAGCTAATCGATGTAGAATGATTAGGCGCGTTCGCCTGTTGAATCCAGAGGTCTGAACTCGGTCTGTTAGCCGAGCTAGGTCCGCAAACCTATTCGTATTATTCGAGTCATCTTGATAGGAACTCTCGGTTTTCTGTATCTAACTCGAGCTGTAGGACAGCTACAGAGCTGATATTTACAGTTTGTCTGTCGAATCCAGAGCTCTGAATTCGGTCTGCTGCCCGATTTAGAATCGCGAAACTATTCGTATTGGTTGAGTCATCTTGAGAAGTGCTCTCGGTTTTCTGCACTCAACTCGCGCTCAGGGGGGCTACAGTGCTGGCGGTCACAGGAATCGATTTGAAAGACATCAAGCGCGTCCGCCTGTCGAATCCAGAGCTCGGAACTCGGTCTGCTGCCCGAATTAGGTCTGCGAAACTATTGTATTGTTCGATTCATCCTGAGAGGTGTTGTCGGTTTCCTGCACTTAACTTGGGCTGTAGGGGGGCTGCAGGGCTGGTAATCACATGAATCGATCCAGACATCAGACGCGTCCGTCTGTCGCATGCAGAGGTCAAAAAATATTCACTACGAGTCGGAATGTTGGTAGGTGCTGTCGGTTGTCTCAACTTAAGTCGAGCTAGGAAGCTCTACGAGTCTCCCGGCGGTAACCAAGGTTGACGGTTTACCGCCGGCGCCCAGTTTTGGGTGGTTTTGCGAATATTTTAAAGATATTTGACCATTTATTTTGAGGAACCAGTTTTTTCGTACCTGCAGTGGGTTTTGCCGCGTCTGCCAGTAAAATTTTCAGGTCTGTAGGTGCAGTAGTACTATCAAAAGACTTGGGGGAACCGGCGTTGAGTAAAAACAGAAAAACGTGATTTTTGTAGTTTTTTCTTTCTCGCTCCAGAAGCTTTCTCTCCGTGTTCCGACGATCGCCGTGCAAGAGAAGGGCTCTACGAGGTTCCCGGTGGTAGCCAAATTGACGGGTTACCGCTGGTTCCAGTAATTCTGGGGCGCTGGAGAGCTAGTTGGCAAGAAAAATCAATGGACCTTTTGGTGACTTTTGGTCAGTTGAAAATTTTGTCCTCGAAATTCAACCATTCGTTAGAGCTCTAGTATTTTTTTACCGTGATATTCGATCTTATTCCCGCTCGCCATCTTAATCTCAGCTCGATCGGGTAGCTTTTACTGCCAAAAAGGTCTTTTCTGTGTATTTTTTTGAGACATTATATGTTGTCAGGAAGCTCTACGAGTCCCCCGGCGGTAACAAAGGTTGACGGTTTACCGCCGGCGCCTAGTTGGTCGACCCTGCCAGAAAGGACAAAGTGATAACTTTTGGGTGATTTTGCAGTTTTTTCAAAGATATTTGACAATTGATTTTGAGAAAGCAGACTTTTCGCACCTGTAAACGAGTACGAGGGCCTCTCTGTCTCAGTATGAGCTATGTAGGCGCACTTTAACATATCAAAACACTTGGAGGAACCATCTTCATGTCGACACGGAAAAAATCAATTTTTCGCTTTTTCGAGAAATGCTTCCAGAAGCTCTCTCTTTCTACTCTGAGCACTCTTACGCGTAGAAGGAGCTCTACGAGGTTCCCGGCGGTGACCAGGTTGACGGTTCACCGCCGGCGCCAGTTCGGACGCGCTGGAGAGCTAGTTGGCAAGAAAATCTCGACGGAACTTTTGCTGACTTTTGGTCGGTTCAAAATTTTGTTCCCGAAATTCAACAATTCGTTTGAGCTCTAGTATTTTTTCCCGTGATCTATGATCTTATTCTCGCTCGCCATCTTGATCTCAGCTCGATCGGGTGAATATTACTATAGAAAAGCACTGTGGCGGGATCGGCCGTTTTAAGTCATATTGATACGCGCTGACGGTTTTCTGAACATAACTCGAGCTTTAGGACAGCTACAGAGCTGGTAAGCACAGCTAATCGATGTAGAATGATTAGGCGCGTTCGCCTGTTGAATCCAGAGGTCTGAACTCGGTCTGTTAGCCGAGCTAGGTCCGCAGACCTATTCGTATTATTCGAGTCATCTTGACAGGAACTCTCGGTTTTCTGTACTTAACTCGAGCTGTAGGACAGCTAGAGTTGATATTTACAGTAACCGAATCAGAATCATCAGTTGCGTTTGTCTGTTGAATCCAGAGCTCTGAACTCGGTCTGCTGCCCGATCTAGAATCGCGAAACTATTCGTATTGGTCGAGTCATCTTGAGAAGTGCTCTCGGTTTTCTTCACTCAACTCGCGCTGAGGGGGGCTACAGTGCTGGTGGTCACAGGAATCGATTTGAAGACATCAGGCGCGTCCGCCTGTCGAATCCAGAGCTCGGAACTCGGTCTGCTGCCCGAATTAGGTCTGCGAAACTACTGTATTGTTTGAGTCATCCTGAGAGGTGCTGTCGGTTTTCTGCACTTAACTCGGGCTGTAGGGGGGCTGCAGGGCTGGTAATGACAGGAGTCGATTCGCAGACATCAGACGCGTCCGCCTGTCGCATTCAGAGGTCAAAAAATATTCACTATGAGTCGGAATGTTGGTACGTGCTGTCGGTTCTCTCATTTTAAGTCGAGCTAGGAAGCTCTACGAGTCTCCCGGCGGTAACCAAGGTTGATGTGCAGTGCGTGGTGTTGGACGCGCTCGAATCAGTTATTCTCACTCTGCGCAGCCGCTGGAAGGGGGCGACTGTCTCTGTGCTGCTCGATGCCAACGTTGAGCTATCCCCATCAACTCAGCTGCAGTGCTCACGCACTGGGACTGTCTATGAGGCGGTGGGAAGTGCTACCAAGGAGGAGAGGAGGACTTGTGATGAGGGTGGTGCACAGCGGGTGAGGAGGGACGTACGACAACAGTTGCGCGAGCGTGTTCTTTGCTTTCTAGGGCGCCTGGGTATGAAGGCTGCCAATTCGTTCTTGCCACGACGACTACACACATGGGAGAGCTACGGAGTATCTCGGTGGGGGACGTGTAAGAAGGTTCTTGATTACATTTTTGTTCCCAGGACGTGGGTGATCGATGAGATGAAGGTTGAAACGATCATGAGTAATGGGGGGAAGACAAATCGTAGTCGTCTCAGCGACCATGGCCTGCTTCAGGGGACTTTTAGTGACGCAGGCGCTGAGCTGGTCAAACGTAGTATCCCGACGGCAGCTCGTGAAAAGAGTTTGGTTGGTTATAAGACGGTGAATTGGGGGGACCTCAATATGGCGCGAAAGGAAATCGATCGGGTCTTGGGAGATGCCAATACTATTTGTTCTCCAGGGGACCTTGTGTCGACCACTATTCGGGCCTGTACTGAGCAGGAGGATATCAAATTCACGACTGCCACCACGGGACGGGGACTACCGCCAATTAGGCCTGCGGGACTCACGGCCTGCCAGGAGATTTTGCGACGGAAGCCTCTGCCAGAGTCAGTGGATGTGCCCAGCTTGCGCAGACGTGCCAACGGACTGCGGAGGGAGTATCGCGCGGCGTTGGCCGCGTGGACCTCTCCTGCCTCCAGACGCAAAGAGCGTCATGGTATCAAGCACCTCATTGTGCAGGGACGGATATCTGAGGACAGGGAGGAGTGGGTGGAGGAGATCAGAGCACATACCAGACAGAAGTATACTTCGGAGGAGGTTAGAGGACGGGATATGGCGATGTTGGAGGAGTTGAGGAGGGATGCACAACAGAACCTATGTGACGGGTACTGCACTGAGGGACTGACAATGGCGGTGGTATGCCAGGCACGGTCACGTCTCAAGTCCAAGCGTGCCACCGGCCCCGACAGGCTGCCTTGTGAAATCCTCAAGGCATTGCCGTGGGCGACTTTGCGCGGCGTTGCTCGGATGTTTGATGAGATATTTCGCTTGGCACGGCAGTATCCGCAGGATTGGAGGCAGATTTTGATTGCCTTCATGCCCAAGCTGCCGAGCTTGACATCGCTGACAGATGCGCGGTACCTCTGTCTGCAAAACAGTCTCAGCCGTTGGTACTCTGCTTGCGTGGTGATCCTGGTCGAACAATTTGTGTCTCGGGCTGGCCTCATGGGACCCCTGGGCATCTACGGCTTCCAGGAGGGACGTAAGACGGTGGAAATTGTGGGGGCCCTCAAGGCTCTGGCTCAACACGGGGACATCTGGGGAAAAGATCAGACGGTCCATATCGCTAACGCCGATATCAAACAAGCGTTCGACCACTGCAGCCTTCTAAACGCCAAACGTGCTATGTGCCATGCCAATATTCCTGCCTATCTCCAGTATGCTTTGCTATCACCGCTGGTTTGCACTACGGGGTCGTTAGTCGTCGAGGGTATGGCCATTCACGACATCAATTGGGACGTATGCATACGGACGGGCGGCCCTGAGGGGCCTCTTCTATTTAATCTTATCATATGTGCCATGTGGGGACCTATATTTCGGGATTGGGACAGTAGAGGTGTGGGGTATGTGCTGGAGGGCGTCTGTGGTGAGTATGAGCGACGGACAACTGTGAACCACTTTGTGTGGGCGGACAACTGCTACCTTGTCTCTGCCTCCTCAACTATGTTGGCTCAGATGATGCACGATCTAACACTACCACTGCATGACTGGGGGATGAGATGGAAGGATAGCAGCCTGTTGTACATGACATGTGGGGAGAATGCTAAAGTGGACGGTGACGGACATATACTTACCAGCGAGGATTTGTGTATACCTGCGTGCTCGAAATATCAGGGCTTTAGACTTCGACGTGTTGGTAGTATGAAAGTATTGGGTCATGAGATTCTCTCCACATACCTAGTGCCTGCTCATCCTGATGTTGAATATCGCATCAAGGAGGCTCGGGCTTGTTTCATTGGACAATCGAATTTCTTTCGTAACAGAGCGGTTGCTGTTCGTGATAAGTTTTGCCGTTATCAAGACAAGGTGCAGAGTATGGCGTTGTATTGTCTAGAGACATGTACTGCGGATGCTTCCTCGCTACACATGCTCAATGCCTTCGAGGGATGGTGTTTGTGCCGTATGTTTCGACGGCCGAGGAGAGAGGAGGAGACTATGGCGGACTGGAACCGACGACGGTACCACGAGGCCAGAGAGCAATTCCGATCTTATGGATTTGCGAGTTTGGTGCAGAGTTTTCTTCGTATGGTGTGGAACTCCGCGAAGGATGCTGCAGATTTCATTTCTATGATGTGTGCTGCTTCTCATGAGGATATATCTTCGACGCAACGTACGTGGAGAGATCATCACATGACTACGGTTGCGTATGGCCCATTGTGGGACAGACTCAGGACGGATGCGTCTGAGTGCTTGCGAGGTATGTTTCACTTCCATGAGGCCTCGCAGCTAAAAAGGAGACATGTTAGTTCAGGCCGAGCTGTCGGCCAGAGATGCTGGCTATTTTCTTTCTGTGAATTCTACGGACTCAAATGGTGGGAGTCCTTTGTGCCGACAGATGCGGCGTATGTTCAGTTCTGCGAGCACATGTGTACACGGACGATGCTGAGTTACTTCCAGAAAAGAAAAGGGTACGGTACAACAGGTGGGGCCCCGCAGGAGGTACTTACTATCACACAAAACGATCTACGCACCTATGGGGCCCAAGAGGGCACTGCGGCGTTCAACGGCAAACTGGCCAAACGTATTGCGTTACAAAATATGAAGGAGGTTGAGTACGACCTCGACTCATTTGGGATCCCTGTGTATATTTCTGGGGACAGTCTTCTGGTGTCTTGGCTGCAGGGTGTCTGGAGGGTGCTTAATCGTACGTATCAAGATAGGACCAACAGAATGATAAACCAACTCGACAACATGTGTCAAAGATATGGAATTAGGCCCGCCTGTCACGGGAGGGAAATTATTGACCACACATATAGGGAATGGAACACGCGTGCAGATGTACTCACTCATACGGCCCGCGTCGGGCCACCAGTGATTCGAGATAGGATAGGGCTTCACGCCCCTCAGTTACAACAGGTGTTTCGCGTTTGTGCCATCAGAGCTGGATTCGATGGCGGTGTCTCTTGCGACGGCGTGGGAGTCGGGTGCTGGATAGATGTTGGAAGGGTATCGAGACTCTCAAGGCAGCCACTCAGCCATGAGATCATTTGGACGGAGGTGTACAGTGCGGCGTTCTCGATTGATCCAACTTCAACAGTGACTGATGCCGAGGTCTCGGCCGTTGAGCATACGATTATGATCTTGCCGCGGGTTGTACAAGCGTATTTCGGACAGGATATGATGTGATATTGATTGTGCCCACTCACGCCATGCCCTCGTTTGTCGTGTGTGTGTGCTTGACCTCTCATCCTCCTAATAAGAGTTGGCTTTCGCCTCTGATCGTTTGGATCGGTGAGGCTTCCGCCTACTCCCGATGCGCCCGCTCCTTGCTTCCGACTAGGCTGGAAAGCCTGCACAGTCGACCGCAAAGTCCGCAAAACCAAGGTTGACGGTTTACCGCCGCCGCCCAGTTGGCAAGAAAAATCTCGATGGACCTTTTGCTGACTTTTGGTCGGTTGAAAATTTTCTTCTCGAAATTCAACCATTCGTTAGAGCTCTAGTATTTTTTCTGACCATATTCGATCTTATTCCCGCTCGCCTTTTCAATCTCAGCGTGATTGGGTAAATATTTCTGCAAAAAAAGCATCGCGGCGGGATCGGCTGTTTCGAGTCATCTTGATACGTGTTGTCGGTGTTTTGTACTTAACTCGAGCTGTAGGGCAGCTACAGAGGTGATTATCGCAGAAATCGATTGCGAATCATCAGGCGCGTTCGTCTGTTCAATCTAGAGGTCTGAACTCGGTCTGCTGCCCGAGCTAGATTCGCGAAACTATTTGTGTTGTTGGAGTTATCTTGAGAGGTGCTGACAGTTTTCTGCACTTAACTCGGGCTGTAGGGGGCTACAGGGCTCGTACTGACAGGAATCGATTCGGAGACATCAGGCGCGTTGCCTGCCGAATCCAGAGCTCGGAAATCGGTGTGCTGCCCGAGCTAGGTTCACAAAACTAATCGTATTCGTCGAGTCATCTTGAGAGGTGCTGTCGGTTTTCTGCACTTAACTCGGGCTGTAGGGGGGCTACAGGGCTGGTAATCACTGGAATCGATTCAGAG
Source organism: Prorocentrum cordatum (assembly GCA_963575745.1). Classification (NCBI taxonomy): domain Eukaryota; class Dinophyceae; order Prorocentrales; family Prorocentraceae; genus Prorocentrum; species Prorocentrum cordatum. The sequence continues at coordinate 245,041 of CAUYUJ010015521.1, read as the reverse complement.
ACATCAGTCGCGTCCACCTGTCGCATTTAGAGCCCTGAACTCGGCCTGCTGCCCGAGCTAGCTTGTTCGAGTCATCTTCAGAGGTGCTGTCGATTTTCTGGACTTAACTCGGGCTGTAAGGGGGCTGCATGGCTGGTTATCACAGGAATCCATTCGGAGACATCAGGCGCGTTCGCCTGTCATTCAGATGTCCGAACTCGGTCTGATACTCGATCTAGATTCGCGAAACTATTGTATTGTTCGAGTGATCTTGACAGGTGCTGTCAGTTTTCGCACTTAACTCGGGCTGTAGGAGAGCTACGGAGTTCGTGCGCACAGAAAACGATCCAGAAGCATGAGGGGCGTTTGGCTGTTGCATCGAGAGGTCTGAAATCGTTTAGGCTGAAAAACTGTTCGTTCTCTGCAATATTTTTCGACATTATGTATGCTCAGGAAGCTCTACGAGTCCCCCGGCGGTAGGGGAGGTTGACGGTTTACCGCCGGCGCCAGTTGGCAAGAAAAATCTCGACGGACCTTTTGGTGACTTTTGGTATGTTGAAAATTTTGTTCTCGAAATTCAACCGTTCGTTAGAGCTCTAGTATTTTTTCCCGTGATATTCGATCTTATCCCCGCTCGCCATCTTGATCTCAGCTCGATCGGGTACCTTTTACTGCCAAAAAGCACACGGGCGGGATCGGCCGTTTCGGGTCATCTTATCACGCGCTGCCGGTTTTCTGAAGATAACTCGAGCTTTAGGACAGCTACAGAGCTGGTAAGCACAGCTAATCGATTCAGAATGATCAGGCGCGTTCGCCTGTTGAATCCAGAGGTCTGAACTTGGTCTGCTAGCCGAGCTAGGTCCGCAAACCTATTCGTATTATTCGAGACATCTTGACAGGCGCTCTCGGTTTTCTGTGCTTAACTCGAGCTACAGGACAGCTTCAGAGCTAATACGTAGAGAATCTGATTCAGAATCATCAGTGGCCGTTGTCTGTTGAATCCAGAGCTCTGAACTCGGTCTGCTGCCCGATCTAGAATCGCGAAACTATTCGTATTGTTCGAGTCATCTTGAGAGATGCTGTCGGTTCTCTGCACTCGACTCGGGCTGTGGTGGGGCTGCATGGCTGGTAATCACTGGAATCGATTCGGAGACATCAGGTGCTTCCGCCTTTCGAATCCGGAGCTCCGAACTCTGTCTGCTGCCCGAACTAGGTCTGCGAAACTATTCGTATTGTTCGAGTCATCCTGAGAGGTGCTGTCGGTTTCCTGCACTTAACTCGGACTGTAGGGGGGCTGCAGGGCTGGTAATCACAGGAATCGATTCAGAGACATCAGACGCGTCCGCCTGTCGCATGCAGAGGTCTGAACTCGGTCTGATACTCGAGCTAGGTTTGCGAATCTATTTATTTTTTGTTCGAGTCATCTTGAGAGGTGCTGTCGATTTACGCACGTAACTCGGGCTGTAGGAGAGCTACAGAGCTCGTACAGAAGACAATCCAGAAGCATCGGGGGCGTTCGGCTGTTACATCGGAGAGGTCTGAAATTGCTTGGGCTGAAAAACTATTTTTTCAGTGTAATTTTTTTCGACATTATATGTTGTCAGGAAGCTCTACGAGTCCCCCGGCGGTAACGAAGGTTGACGGTTGACCGCCGGCGCCCAGTTTTGAGGAATTTCGGTCGGTTGAAAATTTTGTTCTCGAAATTCAACCATTCGGTAGAGCTCTAGTATTTTTTCCCGTGATATTCGATCTTATTCCCGCTCGCCATCTTGATCTCAGCTCGATCGGGTACCTTTTTACTGCCAAAAAGCACACGGGCGGGATCGCCCGTTTCGAGTCATCTTGATACGCGCTGACGGTTTTCTCAAGATAACTCGAGCTTCAGGCCAGCTACAGAGCTGGTAAGCACAGCTAATCGATTCAGAATGATCAGGCGCGTTCGACTGTTGAACCGAGAGGTCTGAACTCGGTCTGCTAGCCGAGCTAGGTCCGCAAACCTATTCGTATTATTCGAGTCATCTTGACAGACGCTCTCGGTTTTCTGTACTTAACTCGAGCTACAGGACAGCTACAGAGCTGGTGCGTACAGAATCTGATTCAGAATCATCAGTGGCCGTTTTCTGTTGAATTCAGAGCTGAACTCGGTCTGCTGCCCGATCTAGAATCGCGAAGCTATTCGTATTGTTCGAGTCATCTTGAGAGATGCTGTCGGTTCTCTGCACTTAACTCGGGCTGTAGGGGGGCTGCATGGCTGGTAATCACTGGAATCGATTAGGAGACATCAGGCGCGTCTGCCTTTCGAATCCAGAGCTCCGAACTCTGTTTGCTGCCCGAACTAGGTCCGCAAAACTACTCGTATTGTTCGAGTCATCCTGAGAGGTGCTGTCGGTTTCCTGCACATAGCTCGGGCTGTAGGGGGGGCTGCAGGGCTGGTAATCACAGGAATCGATGCAGAGACATCAGACGCGTCCGCCTGTCGCATGCAGAGGTCTGAACTCGGTCTGATACTCGAGCTAGGTTTACCAAACTATTCGTATTGTTCGAGTCATCTTGAGAGGTGCTGTCGATTTACGCACGTAACTCGGGCTGTAGGAGAGCTACAGAGCTCGTACAGAAGACAATCCAGAAGCATCGGGGGCGTTCGGCTGTTACATCGGAGAGGTCTGAAATTGCTTGGGCTGTATTTTTTGTGTATTTTTTTCGACATTATATGTTGTCAGGAAGCTCTACGAGTCCCCCGGCGGTAACAAAGGTTGACGGTTTACCGCCGGCGCCCATTATATATTGTCAGGAAGCTCTACGAGTCCCCCAGCGGTAAGGAAGGTTGACGGCTTACCGCCGGCGCCCAGTACCTCGTAGAGCTCTTCGGCAGCGATGAGCTAGAGGAATTCCGGCGCGGGGTGGAGCTAGTTGGACCGCCCGGCCAGAAAGGACAAATTGGTGACTTCTGGTCGGTTTTGCAGAAATTTGAAAGATATTTGACCATTTATTTTGAGAAAGCAGATTTTTGCGTGTCGCATTGGCATATAAACTCCTCTCTGACAGCAGCTCAGCTCTCTCGATGCATTTTTGCATGAGTTGACTTCCAGGAACTGAGCGAATATGAACATCGAAAAAATCGAAAATCAAGATTTTCGAAAAATCTCTATTTTTTCACTCGGTGTCGATTCTCTGCACTCTCACCAGTGAGAGGAGCTCTGCGAGGTTCCCGGCGGTGAGCAGGTTGACGTTTCACCGCCGGTGCCAGTTGGCAAGAAAAATCTCGACGGACGTTTTGATGTCGGTTGAAAAATTTGTTCTCGAAATTCAACCATTCGTTAGAGCTCTAGTATTTTTTCCCGTGATATTCGATCTTATTCCCGCTCGCCGTCTTGATCTCAGCTCGATCGGGTACCTTTTACTGCCAAAAAGCGTCCAGGCGGGATCGGCCGTTTCGAGTCATCTTGTCACGCGGTGACGGTTTTCTCAAGATAACTCGAGCTTCAGGACAGCTACAGAGCTGGTAAGCGCAGCTAATCGATTCAGAATGATCAGGCGCGTTCGCCTGTTGAACCGAGAGGTCTGAACTCGGGCTGCTAGCCAAGCTAGGTCCGCAAACCTATTCGTATGATTCGAGTGATCTTGACAGACACTCTCGGTTTTCTGTACTTAACTCGAGATGCAGGACAGCTACAGAGCTGATGCGTACAGAATCTGATTCATAATCATCAGTGGCCGTTGTCTGTTGAATCCAGAGCTCTGAACTCGGTCTGTTGCCCGATCTAGAATCGCGAAACTATTCGTATTGTTCGAGTCATCTTGAGAGATGTTGTCGGTTCTCTGCGCTCAACCCAGGCTGTAGGGGGGCTGCATGGCTGGTAATCACTGGAATCGATTCGGGGACATCAGGCGCGTCCGCTTTTCGAATCCAGAGCTCCGAACTCTGTCTACTGCCCGAACTAGGTCCGCAAAACTGCTCGTATTGTTCGAGTCATCCTGAGATGTGCTGTCGGTTTCCTGCACTTAACTCGGGCTGTAGGGGGGGCTGCAGGGCTGGTAATCACAGGAATCGATTCAGAGACATCAGACGCGTTCGCCTGTCGCATTCAGAGGTCTGAACTCGGTCTGATACTCGAGCTAGATTTGCCGAACTATTCGTATTGTTCGAGTCATCTTGAGATGTGCTGTCGATTTCCGCACGTAACTCGGGCTGTAGGAGAGCTACAGAGCTCGTACAGAAGACAATCCAGAAGCATCGGGGGCGTTCGGCTGTTGCAGAGAGGTCTGAAATTGCTTGGGCTGAAAAAGTATCGTTTCTGTGTAATTTTTTTCGATATTATATGTTGTCAGGAAGCTCTACGAGTCCCCCGGCGGTAACAAAGGTTGACGGTTTACCGCCGGCGCCCAGTTGGACCGCCCTGCGAGAAAGGACAAATTGGTGACTTTTGGTCGGTTTTGCGAAAATTTGAAAGATATTTGACCATTTATTTTGAGAAAGCAGATTTTTGCGCGTCGCATTGGCATATAAACTCCTCTCTGACAGCAGCTCAGCTCTTCCGTGCATTTTTGCATGGGTTGACTTCCAGGAACTGAGCGAATATGAACATCGCAAAAATTGGAAATAAAGATTTTCGAAAAATCTATATTTTTTGACTCTGTGTCGGTTCTCAGCACTGTTACCAGTGGAAGGAGCTTTACGAGGTTCCCGGCGGTGACCAGGTTGAGCAGAGCTTACCTCCTGCTTTGCGTGGTCTCACCGCTGGGGTCCCCCTCGTCTCGAGCTGCATTCTGCAGTAAGGTGTTCTTCTGTTCCACTTACTGTGCACGGTGCTTCAGTGTCTTTTGCCTGAGTACCGTACATCTTTGCACACGTGTCGGCAAACTATTCCTTTCTGCTGCGGTATTCTGCATTATCGAGTGCCCTCCATCGTGCACACACTGTCTGTTCTGTGCTGTCTCATCGCGTCTATTCATTCAGTGCTTCATTCAGTGTCTTATTCAGTTAGCTCACTGTTCTGCATTCAGTGTTGCATTCTGTGCTTCATTCAGTGCTTCATTCAGTGTTGCATTCAGTACTTCATTCAGTGTTGCATTCTGTGCTCTCTATTTGCACAATGGCCGACGCTCGGATGTCTGATGCCGAAGCCAATGATCGGAAACGGAGGCGTGACTTGGAAATGGCAGAGGAGAGAGCCAAAGAGTTGCAGCAACGTCAGGTGATCCTCAGTCAATCTAGTGATTCTGGTTTCAAGGCTTTCTTGGAATGGACGTTCGACAAAGATGATCGATCAAAACGTGAGAGTGAGGAGAGCCGTCAATTACTTCAGACCCTTCATGAGAAGACGGATAAACCGGAGAAGGCAGTTGTTGATCTCCAAAAGCAACAGCATGCTGATTCTGCCCGCATCACGGCTCTCGAGCAGCAGATGAAAAACGGTCCTCCTTCCCTCGGGGGTGCTTCGACTCGCTCGGGTGCCCCATCGGACTTTGCGCCATCTTTCGTAGAAGCTTACGGATGGGTGGAGGACTGGACTTCGGCAGAAACGCGTAATCGTACTTCTATCTCTGACAGGAATGCATATCAGTTGGTCACAAATTTGTTAGCCGTGCTGGAAACGAAAGATCCTCTTCTTCGTGCCAAGGTCGACCCCATGGGCTCATGTCGTCTGCAGGGAAATCGTGCTTCATACGCAAGTGTTCGGATCAGATTCAATGCGGGCACTGAAAACGATGACCTTTGGAGCGCCAAGAAGATCTGGGAAAATGCTTGGAACGATGCTGCTCAGAAGATCCTGCTGCTGGATCAGATGGCGGGGTATGGTGCCAATTTCCCCTCACGAGTAAAGTTCAGGGTTGAGAGCGCACCGTGGAAGACACCACACCTGCAGGCCATCGGTCGTTTTCACGGCATCTGGGCCAGAGATTCGTGCCTTCGCAACATCAAACTCAAAGGAACGGCTGGCAGCGGGGCTACACCTTCTGAAATGTGGACCGACCCAGCGGAAGACGGAAATCGAAAGCAGTTGGGTGAGTTCGTAGCCGGTGGTCAGTACGGTGGTTCGGGCCAGTGGCGTATCATCAAAGAGAACTGGGATGCTTTTGCGCTGTTGCACCGTTTGGCCATCACGTCAGAAACGATGGAGCAGAGGCTTGCTAGCGTCAACCGTCGTTGACAAACGTCGCGGGGCTCGGGTGCTATCTCCGTCACCTGCGCCTTGCAGAACATCCAGAAGGCGGGTAAGGCCGCCAATCATCAGTATAACGTTCTGCGTCTTCTATCTCACGATGTCCATTGGGATCTGCTGGGCTTGCAGGAATGTGAGAATGTCGACTTTAATTCAGACTGGTTTGCTAAGTTGGGGGTTAGTGCACTGCTATCTTCCTGTCGCAAGGCAGGCATATTGTACCGTGGGGGAACGGCAATACGTGAGCAGTCTAGTGGTGACAGATGGGTGGCTGTCCTTTTCAATCGGGCTATCTTCGTCTCACTCTACCTTCCCGACAGCTCTGTGGGGGGGGCTCTCAACCTCACGGATGTGTGTCTTCGTTCTATTTCTCTTCTCAGGCGGTACTGGGAAGGTTTGCATGGTTCTCTCAAGTTGGTTGTTGCTGCAGATGCGAATGTGGAAGTCAGACCACATCTCACGGACATCGAAGGCACCGCCTTGACGGGCCCAGGTCTGCTAGGCGCTGATGTTTGTCATGGGGATGGTGGGATGGAGAGGGAAAGGAGGAGGAGGTATTCGTTATTACGTATCAAGGTGGAGGACTGGATGATGGGGGAGAGCTTGATTGCCAGCAACACGTTCAGGGAGAGAGAGATCACATGGTACGGATATCGGACAGGGGCACGAGAGGCGGGGAAGGTCTTGGACTATGTGCTAGCATCTCGTGGTACCGTGTTTGCGCCCGCCTCGGTGTCCTGGCCTCGCGAGTTGGGCAGTACTCGCAGGTTTAGTGACCACGCGTTGGTGCAAACGGAGTTGCAGCTTGGTAGACCAGTCGCCGCGCCCAGATACGTTGCACGGGCTGTGCGGTGCCTATCCAGATGGATGCCGCTGACCTGGCACGACGGCTGCTCGTTTCAGACACGTCTCGACTCGTCAATCGACGAGAACCTCAGCCTCGGAGAGATTGAGAAACGTTGTCATCGTGAGGCGTCTGCTACTTCGTCTGCTGCCTGCTCGTCTATGCTCCCTCCCCGTCGGCACCCTGAACTTATTCGATTGCAGGGGGAAGTTGAGAGGTGGGAGGGGGACAAGACGTCGGAGGAGTTCAAGAAGATCAGGAGGAGGAGAGATCAGGAGAAGAGGAAGTTCGACAGGAGATGGATGGCTTGGAGGTTCTCGGAAGGGCGGAGGAGGACACAGAAGCACACGATCGAGAGCGTCCACGGGTCCGTGGATCGGGTTGATTGGCACGCCTCCCTCTTGGATCACACGCAGCGCTACACAGATGTGGACGAGCGCGAGCGCACCCATCTCTCTCTGGCCTCGCTGCGTGCACGCGTGGCTGCTGGATCCCAGGATGTTCCCCGTCTGCCTGTCTCAGCGGTGTTTCGGGCTCGTTCTCGTCTTCATACGGCAAAGGCGTCTGGGCCAGATGGGATCTCCGCGGAGGTGCTCAAAGAACTCCCGTATCGGACCGTTCGTATTTTTGCTGATCGTTTTGATGAGATATTTCGTGGTCTTCGTGCCGTGCCTGGATCTTGGCGTCAGACCTTCATTTCCCTGATGCCGAAAAAGTTGAAAGTGCTCACCCATCTCTCGGAGGCTACTAGGAGTTTTGCCGTGGAGAGTGCTATCAAGAAGTGGTACTCGTCGTCGGTCCTTGTCGTCCTCGAGCCCTACTTTACCAAGGTGTTGCCCCATATCTCGCTCTTCGGGTTCGCGGCCGAGCGCTGCTGTGGGGAGATCTCGGGGGCCCTTAAATGTGCGGCCCAGCATGCGGCAGTCTGGGGAAAGGATTGGTCTCTCCTGATCGCCAGTTTGGACGTTAAACAAGCTTTCCAGAATATGACGGTTCAGAAGATCACACTTGCGTTTGAAAGACTCGGTATTCCTCCGTATCTCCAGCTGGCTCTACTGGAACCCCTGGCGGACGAGGTCTCCACGGTGCTCTTCGAGGGTCTCGGGGTCCCTGAGGTCAAAGTAGACAAACACGTTAGGACGGGAGGTAGCGAGAGCCCAGCATGTTGGAACGCTGTAGTGGCAGCCATGTGGGCTGATATTGTTCAGGACTGGGACAAGGGAGGCCTAGGCTACGAGTGTATCAACCCCAACCAGACAACTGAGACCGCCGTGGTAAACCATCTCATCTTCGCTGACAATGTTTACATCATTGGCTCGGGCCTGAATCCCAAGGCTTTTCAACAACAGTTGAATGACTTTACTCTTGCGTTGCATCAAAGGAAGTTTGATTGGAAGTTGGATAGCCTTCAGTTTGCTGCTATAGGTTGCTCCCCTGGGAAGTTCTTTACCAGTATCCATCGCTCTAATATGCCTGGGGATATCGGCCTCGATGGGGCTGATGAGTACGTCAGTGTCGAGCTGCAGCAGGCTTCCGTCCTCAATGTACTGGGGAACGACATCGCGGATTCTTTTCGCGAGCCGCATGTTGATGTTGACCGCCGTCCCAACGCTGCTCGCAAGGCATTCTTTGGACATGTCCAATACTTTCGTTCCCGTGCGGTGCATTGGCATCTGAAGTTCAAACGTTATCAGTCCATCGTGCAATCTACACTGCTCTTCGGTGCGGAAGGGCTGACGTGGGAAAAGGACTCGATTCACAAAATCCACGTCTTCGAGGGCACATGTTTGTTGAGGATGTGTCATACATCGAAACCCGCCAGTGTATCCTGGGACATATGGCGCCCTGCTCGTTTGCATGTTGTTCGAAAGCTATTTCACGATCATGCGTTTCAGAGTTCGGTTCAACGTGTATTGCATCGTTCAAAGTTGCTGGCAAAAGATGTTGCGGAGTATCATGCGACTAACTGGGATGCTGCTTATGCGAATCGGGAAGATTGCAAACGTCGTCGGCTGGCTCTCCCCATTGCTCCTCCTAATGGTGCCCGTGCCTGGAGGGACGCCAGAAGGATGCTGCTGTGTTCGTGTCCATCATGGGAGGGTGCTCGTTCAGACTTCAGTGAGGTCCTCAGACAGAAGGGATCGTGGAAGGAGGCTAGTGCTCTGAAACGTATTCGTGTCGGAGCTGGTGCATCAGGAGAAAGACCTTGGAGTTACATGGCATATATCCTATTTGGGGCCTCTTGGTGGAAGGACGGCGAGTTTTCCTGGAAAACGTTCCTCGACAAGATGCCTGATTACCTGAAACGCTGTGGCCATGAGAAAGCGTTTGAGTATTTCGTGTATTCTGGAAAAGGGGAGCGACTCTGTGGTGGAAAAGATGTCTTGGGATGAGTTGATGTCTCAGGAGGTGTCTGGAGCGGAGGCGGAAAAGTTAGCAAAACGTTTAGCCATCCTAAATGAAAGGGCGACGGTCTGGGATGTTGTTTCGGATGGGCTCCCTGTGGAGCTCTGCGGAGATAGTCTTCTTATTATAAATTGGGTCCGTGGGAAGTGGAGGGTGGGAAATAACGTGTATCAAAAGAGAGTCGATAAGCTGGTGGATAAGATTGCGTGGCTGGAAAATCGATACCATCTCAGATCCAGTTTCCTTGGTCGTGACTTCCTCAAACATGAATTCAGAGAGAACAACCAGAGGGCGGATGCCCTCACACATTGTGCGCGGGAAGGCCGCGAGTGTTACACTATGAGGCCTGTTCCACCCGATCTTTTAGAGTATCATGAGCTTGTTGCCCTCCGCGGTCGTTTCGACGGCGGAGTGGATGCGTCTGGTTGTGGTATTGGTTTCTTTCTCGAGGCCGCCTTTCTCCCCCATCCTGAACATTGCTCCAAGCGCCTGCGGCATTCCGCTGCCCCCGACTCGCCTCAGCCTGCTGCCTCCTGTGACGGTCTCGTTTGGAGAGATGTTGCGGAGGCGGCCCTTCTCTTGCCTAGAGATAGTACAGTCACTGATGCCGAACTGACGGCGCTGGAGCGCCTCATTGGGGCGGCCGAGTGCGTGCTGAGAGCTCGCAGAGAGCTCGAGGCGCCCTGCTGGGCGTTTGGCTCGGGCAGGCTTCGACGGAGCCTTCGCTGCCCGCAAAACCGCAAAAAACCAGGGTGACCCTTACCGCCGGCGTCATTTCAGGGGCGCTTCCCAGCGACCGCCGAGCTCCGCTTTGCGATTTCCAACGCCTTCGCGCACGTCTAAGGCATCTGGTCGTGCCCCATGCGCAGACAGCCTGCGGAGCAGTCTAAGGCGACCGCGGGGGCACGCGCGACGCCGGAGGCACGGCCCGGGGTGGCGCTTGCGCGAACAGACCCGTGCGCGCGCGTCTCTCGCTTGGATTCGGGTTTTGGACCACAACAGGTTACCATCAGAGCTCTCCGAGGTACGCACTAGAGTAACTCGTAGCGCTTGCCTTAGCTAGTAACTCGTTGAGCTTCTCCTAGCAAATCATTGCTGGAAGCTTAAGAGCAATTCCGAGGCGCTGGAGAGCTAGTTGGCAAGAGAAATCTCGACGGACATTTTGAGGAATTTTGGTCAGTTGAAAATTTTGTTCTCGAAATTCAACCATTCGTTAGAGCTCTAGTATTTTTTCCCGTGATATTTGATTTCATTCCCGCTCGCCATCTTGATCTCAGCTCGATCGGGTACCTTTTACTGCCAAAAAGCGTCCAGGCGGGATCGCCGTTTCGAGTCATCTTGATACGCGCTCTCGGTATATTGGACTTACCTCGATACAAGACAGCTACAGGCTGGTAAGCACACCTGATCTATTCAGAGTGATCAGGCACGTTCGTCTGTTGTATGTAGAGGTCTGAACTCGGTCTGCTAGCCGAGCTAGGTCCGCAAACCTATTCGTATTATTCGAGTCATCTTGACAGGCGCTCTCGGTTTTCTGTACTTAACTCGAGCTATAGGACAGCTAGCTGATACTTACAGAAATCGATTCAGAATCATCAGTCGCGTTTGTCTGTTGAATCCAGAGCTCTGAACTCGGTCTGCTGCCCGATCCAGAATCGCGAAACTGTTCGTATTGTTCGAGTCATCTTGAGAGGTGCTGTCGGTTTTCTGCATTTAACTCGGGCTGTAGGGGGGCTACAGTGCTGGTGGTGACAGCAATCGATTTGAAGAATCAGGCACGTCAGCCTGTGGAATCCAGAGCTCGGAACTCAGTCTGCTGCCTGAACTCGGTCCGCGAAATTGTTCGTATTGTTCGAGTCATCCTGAAAGATGCTGTCGGCTTTCTGCACTTAACTCGGGCTGTAGGGGGGCTGCAGGGCGGGTAATCACAGGAATCGATCCGGAGACATCAGACGCGTCCGCCTGTCGCATTCAGAGGTCTGAACTCGGTCTAATACTCGAGCTGGGTTTGCCAAACTGTTCGTTTTGTTCGAGTCATCTTGAGAGGTGCTGTCGATTGACGCACGTAACTGGGGCTGTAGGAGAGCTACAGAGCTCTTACAGAAGACAATCCAGAAGCATCGGTGGGCGTTCGGCTGTTGCATCGAGAGGTCTGAAATCGCTTGGGCTGAAAAACTATTCGTTCTCTGCATTTTTTCGACATTATATATTGTCAGGAAGCTCTACGAGTCCCCCGGCGGTAAGAAAGGTTGACGGTTTACCGCCGGCGCCCAGTTACTGGAAGCTTAAGAGTAATTCCGGGGCGCTGGAGAGCTAGATGGGAAGAAACATCTCGACGGACCTTTTGCTGACTTTTGGTCGGTGGAAAATTTTGTTCTCGAAATTCAACAATTCGTTTGAGCTCTAGTATTTTTTCCCGTGACATTCGATCTTATTCCCGCTCGCTGTCTTGATCTCAGCTCGATCGGGTACCTTTTACTGCCAAAAAGCACTCCGGCGGGATCGGCCGTTTCGAGTCATCTTAACAGGCGTTGTCGGTTTTTTGTATTTAACTTGAGATTTAGGGAAGTTACAGAGCTCGTTCTTTGAATCGAGAGGTCTGAACTCGGTCTGCTACTCGAGCTAGGTCCGCGAAGCTATTCGTATTATTCGAGTCATCTCGACAGGTGCTATCGGTTCTTTACACTTAACTCGGGCTATAGAAACGCTACGGAGCTGATACTTACAGAAACCTATTCAGAATCATCAGGCGCGTTCGTCTTTTGTATGGAGAGGTCTGAACTCGATCTGCTACTCGAGCTAGGTCCGCAAAACTATTCGTATTCATCTTGACAGGTGCTGTCGTGTTTACTTAACTCGAGCTGTAGGACAATTATAGAGCTGGTAAGCACATAAACCGGTTCCAAATCATCAGGCGCGTTCGTCTGTTGCATCTAGAGGTCTGAACTTGGTCTGCTACTCGAGCTAGGTCCACGAAGCTATTCGCATTCTTTGATTTATCTTGACAGGTGCTGTCGTTTTTCTGTGATTAACCCGGGCTGTAGGAGAGCTACAGAGCTGGTTCTCACAGAAACCGATCCAGAATCATCAGGGCCGTCTGTATCTTGCATGTAGAGGTCTGAACTCGTTTTGTTACTCGAGCTAGGTCCGCGGAACCACTCGTATTCTACAAAATTTCTTGGTGATGCTGTCCGTTTTCTGGACTTAACTCTAGCTGTAGGAGATAATCATCATACGCGTTCGTCTGTTGTATCCAGAGGTCTGAACTTGGTCTGCTACTCGAGCTAGGTCTGCGAAACTATTCGTATTCTTCGAGTCATCTTGACAGGTGCTGTCGGTTTTCTGTGCATAACTCGCGCTGTAGAAACTCTTCAGAGCTTACTCACAGAAACCGATTGCGAATGATCAGGCGCGCTTGTCTATTGCATCCAGAGCTCTGAACTTGGTCTGTTGCTCGAGCCAGGTCCGCGTAGCTATCAGCGCTCGGGCTGGAAAAACCGTTCTCTACTAATTCTTGGGCCATAGTATACGGAAAGGAAGCTCTACGATTCTCCCGGCGGTAAGACAGGTTGACGGTTTACCGCCGGCGCCCAGTGCTCAGAATCGAAGGAGAGAGAATTGATCTTATACCTCGTAGGGCTCTTCGTCTTCGATGAGCTAGAGGAATTCCGGCGGGGGGAGTTCTTAGGTCTGTAGCTGCAGTAGTACTATCAAAAGACTTGCAGGAACCAACTGCGTTCCGAGTCATCTTGACACGCGTTCACGGTTTTCTGTACTTAACTCGAGATTTCGGACAGCTACAGAGCTGATGCTTACAGAAACCGATTCAGAATTATCAGGCGCGTCCGTCTGTTGCATCTAGAGGCCTGAACTCGGTCTGGACTCGAGCTAGGTCTGTCAAACTATTTGTGTTATTTGAGTCATCTTGACCAGTAATTTCGGTTTTCTGTACTGAACTCAAGATTCAGAGGAGCTACAGAGCTGGTGCGCACATAAACCGATTCAGTATCACCAGGCGCGTGTGTCTGTTGCATCGAGAGGCCTGAACTCGTTCTGCTACTCGAGCTAGGTCCACAACGCTATTCGTATTTCTCAAGTTCTCTTTAGAGGCGCTGTCGGTATTCTGCACTTAACTCTAGCTGTAACACAGCTACAGAGCTGGTGCGCACAGAAATCGATACATAATCATGAAGTGCGCTTGGCTGAAGCATCTAGAGCTCTGAACAGAGTTTGCTTCTCGAGCTAAGTCCGCAAAACTATTCGTATGCGACCGATTCTTTAGATTTTTTTGGCTCTCGCTTAAGCTTGCTTCACGTGTTCCGAGGAGCTGGGCTAGAAGAGAGCTCTACGAGGTCCCCGGCGGTAACCAGATGGATCCCAGGGGCTCCTGGATCCCACAGGAGCTCAGGGGGTGTCGGCGTCGCGGGGAAGCGGCGCGGCGGCCATCGCTGCCATCGACGAGTACGGCATCTTCCAGGCAAGCCAGGCCGCCTGCTTTGTGTGCTGTAATTGTTGTTGTTTTGCTTGTCGTGTGTGCAACGGCGGACGGGTACGACTTTTCAATACTTGCTAGACGTTTCCAGCTGGAGGATATTTCCCCGACTGTACCTTATTTGCAGTACTCACAGGATTACGGACAGAGACCAGATTCTGCTGTTGAGAGGGCGTCTCGGAAGAGGCAAATTCAGGATACCGAGCAAATTGTACGTGACCTTCCACTGGACGGGAGATTGAATACTGCCGACTCCACACCAGATAGTGATAGTCGTTGTGTTGTCCCATCTTCATTTGTGAATATGAATACAGGACTCATGAATCTGATGCAGACTCCTTCCAACGCAGCTGTGGCGGGAAATGCAATCAACGGAGGGCGTGTGGGAGGGGCTCCAGCAGGTCAGGTCAGTCCTGGAGGTCAAGGATCTGGAGGCGCTCCTGTTGTTCCTAGAGGCCCAGCTCCACAAGGTGCTCTAGGGGGACCCCCAGGTATGCCCACGGAGGCACAACAAGCGGCGGCCCAAGCGGCTGTTGTCCCTGAAGGTGCTGGAGAGCGTCAGGGTATGCAGGGTGTTAGCGACGACGCCCAACGAAATGTCAAACATCGTGTCAACGGTCCTCAGGAGGCACTCTTGGGGGAACTCGAGGAGAAGCGAAAGAAACTCAGTGTGGTCTCGGACGAGGCCCCATCCTGGTTCAAGGCCTTCGCGGAGCTCAACGTACTCGAGAGCAAAGTTAGGCAACAAGAAAACGTCGAAATTAGGGCCGATATTCAGAGCATCTCGAACCGTCAGGAGGCCTCCGACATCAGGATGAGCAACTTGGAACGACAAATGCAGGATCTCAAGAAGAACCCCAGTGTGATATCAGGTGCTGCCTCGACCACGGCACCTTCCTATGGAGGAGGCCCACCAGGACTCTCGGGACTATCCAGCTTCAATCCCAGCTATGTGGAGCTCACAGGCTGGACTGACTGGAACGGGACAGCGGTGACACGTTCGGCCAGTATGATGAGAGACACGGACGCTGCACAATTCATCACTAATTTGAAGACGGCCATCGCTGCAGAGGATGAAGCTAGGATCGATTACGAGGGCACATTACGTATGAATGGAAGTAGAATGATGTTGAGTACGATCAAAATCAAATTCATTGTAGGAACCGACTCTTCGACACTATACAACGTGAAGCGTGCTTTTGATGATGCTTTAACTCCGAATCCCCAGAGGAATGCGGCTCAGGTTTCGAGGTCACCTCCAGACTATGACAGCATGTTCCAGGGCATGTTACAACGACCCAGTCGGGTCCGCGTACGGATAGAAGCTCCACCATGGAAACGTGTTCATATCGGAGCTGTGGGGCGCTTCTACGGGACATACCGCGAGTGTACCAACAGTGAGGCCATGGAGATCAGGGGGGAGACAGGATCGGGACCCAACGGACGGAGCACAATGTGGACCAAGCCGCAGGATCCTCAGCATCGACCTGTGGAACTGGCATCCTTTCGTATCAATACGGGGTGGACAGTGGACCGCGAGATCTGGGAGGGTGTACTTATGCGCAGCGGTGTGACGACTACATACGACACATTTGTTGCGAGTCTTGCCGGCAGGGTGTGACGGTGCAGAGGTGCCAGTCGGGCTGGTGGCCCCACAGCCCAGCATAGGCTAGGCACCCAGAATCTTATGAAACAAGGGGCTACAGCAGATCGGGGATTTGCTTGCATGAGGGCACTTCTTTCTCACGGCTGTGAAGTGTTCTGTTTACAGGAGTGTGAACACTTACCGTCCAATTCAATTCAGCTGCTTGGCTGGCACCTAGTTTATTCAAGTGACAGGAAGGCTTCCATAGCTTTGAGGGGGAAGTCTTGTCACAACATAGTTCGTTCTTGGAATAATCATGCTCGTCTTGCTATTGTGTGCTTGCGTCATCCGTGTATCTTTCTTGTCTCTGCGTACTTTCCGAATAGATCGGAGAATCGTTCATTGGAGGTGGCTTTTGAGATGCTGAAAACAATCGAAACAACTTATCGGAGGTGGAAGGAGGAGTGCAGATACACATGTGAGCTTGTGATTGCAGGGGATTTTAATGTTGAGCTTGCGCCCGACATCACCTGTTCAGGAGGCACGGTGACTGGAGGCGCTGTGCAGATTCTCGACGGGAGGGGATATGGGAATGATACGGAGGATAGACGGTGGGAGGAGGACATGTGGCGATCTCAGCTGCAGGAGTGGCTATGTCGGATGCGCTTGCTGGCAGTCAATTCTCTTGGCTCGCCGTACTCTCGGCAGCCGACCTTCGTGCATCGTGCGAACAATGCTCGACGCAAGTCTGGGGCGAAGACTATTGCGCCAAAAGTGCTTGACTATCTCATGGTCCCACAATCCTGGGAGGGTGACTTGGTTGAATGCCGAACGGATTGGATCCCAGAGACCCCGACTACCAACTTCTCGGATCACGCCTGTGTCTACGCCGAGTTCCAGATGCAGAACCCTCAGGTCACGAAATATCAAGGCCCCCCTAGCCACCACACAAGCCACAAAGAGTTCCAATCGTATCGGGAGGAGGCTCAATTCCAGGTCCTGGCGGACGTACAGATCCCGACGGTGCCCCCACAACGTATTGCTGGAACGATTGCTGGACATGCGTTACCACTCCTCACGGTGAGGGCCCCCAGGTACTCCAGAGGGCTCCCACCAAGTAGGACTCCTCAACATGCCGAGCTGGAGGTGCAACTCAGGGAGGCACGTGCTAGGAAGGACAGAGCGTTGGCTCGAGACCTTCGACGTCGCATCAGACCGCTGGCGCGGGAATATCGCCGACGGAAGGTGGAGTGGGAGGCACTACCATCTAGGAAGGGGAGGAGGACACGGGTGACGGAGTTGAGGGTGACGGACACTGGGGGAGGGGATATGGGACCTACGACTATGATGACGGAGGACAGGGAACTGTGGGCGGAGGAGGTGGAGCGATATGCTGTGCAGAGTATGACTTGTGATGACTCCAGAGCCCGCAATCGGGAGCTTGTGTCCACACTGCGTCGCCATGCATCTCAATCAACAGCCTCTTCGGACAACACACTTACGATCACATACTCTACTATTCTGCAGGCGCGGAGCAGGCTCCGAACAGGACGGGCCTGTGGGCCCGACGGCATCTCGGTTGAACTTCTCAAGGCTCTTTCGTGGAGGTCAGTGCGTTCTATTGGTAAGGTTTTCTCTGATATATTCAACGGGCTTCGCCCGACGCCAAGGGAATGGCAGGAAGTATACCTAACACTTATGCCGAAAACGAGTAAACTGGAAACATTGCGACAAACAAGGAACCTGCTTGTTGGAAATACCTTGGCCAAGTGGTATCTCACGTGCGTGACGATTTTACTGGAAAGATGTGTGGAACCCTTCATGAGTGATATGGCGGTTTACGGTTTTACCAGCGGACGGCGTTGCTGGGAGATTTCATCGGCCATGAAATGTATTGCACAGCATGCTTCCACATGGGGGCGAGATCAAACGGCGTGGCTCCTCAGCTGTGACATCGAGCGGGCGTTCGATGCTGTGACGCTGCCGACAGTCTCGAGAGCGATGACGGCCCTGGGGATCAGTGCACGGTTACAGTATGCGTTATTGGAGCCTCTCTCATCTACCTCATGCACGGTGCTGTTTGAAGGAGTGACAATCCCAAATGTGCAGTGGGATAGGTCGCTCCGGACGGGGGGTACCGAATCACCTATCGCGTCTACTATTGTCACTATTGCTATGTGGCGGGATGTGATTGCTCGCCTGGACCAGCGCGGTGTCGGAGTCGAGATGCCATGCCATGATGATCACTGTCGGTATGCACGATGGAATCATGCTCTCTGGGCTGACAGTATTTTTCTGGCCGCCAAGTCAGCATCGGAGGCGCAGGTAGCAGCCACTGCCTTCACTACTGCTCTCAGGGATTGGGGGATGGAGTGGAAGGAGGAGAGTTTAGAAATGATGGTGTGTGGTACTCAGTACACTGATGCGGTCACGGTTCAGATTGGTTCGCGGATTGTACCTTTCAAGCATGTTGAGAGTTTGAATGTGCTGGGGTATCAGATTCCCAGAAGTTTCACTGCTACCCGCACGGATGTGCAGGAGCGCGTCCAGCAGGCCCGAAGGGCATTCTTTGCGCAGGTGCAGTATTTTACGTGCAGGGCGCTGCCTCTGGTGAAGAAGTTTCGTCGATATCAGTCGACTGTGCAGAGCCGCCTTTTATATGCAGCAGAGGCCATCACGATTGACAGTGAGTGTGTGAGGGTTATCCATGCGTTCGAGGGCATGTGTCTTCTGAGAATGTCAGGAAGGAGGAAGCCAGGAGATGTGGGGTGGGAGGTATGGCGGCCAGCTGCACTGACACGAGTCAGGACAATCTTCTGCGATGGGGGTTTCCCGTCGGCTGTGCAGATGCTGTGCTGGAAGAGCTGGGGCATGATGCGCTCCACGAGGCAATATTTACTATCTTTGGAGGAGGACAGGACGGCGAGGACGGAGGTTGAGGTGGAGGGATCAACGACTCAACGTGCTAAACGTGTTCGCTTTGCGGAGGGACGGGGGGAGGATGTTCCTACTACGACTATGATGGAGGTGGAGGGGAGGATTACGGATATGGAGAGACGGCTGGAGGATCTATGCACGCAGGTCGCCTGTTCTATTGCCCGCTCACAGCCGATGCCCGCTGGAGAGGGAGCAGCCCATGCTCTCAGAGACGAGCCACTTGCCGTCTCAAGAGGGAGGAGGGCCTTTCGCGACTCCCGACGTGCACTTATGATGTACAATGTGGGCTGGATCACGGCTCGCGACACAATAACAGAGGTTCTACGACAACACGGCAACAGGGCCTTATCTAGTTCGGGCAAACGGCTTCGTGGAGGCCCTGTGTCTGTGGGCGGACGGTCTTGGCAGTTCCCATACATTCAGTTCTTCGGGGAAAAGTGGTGGGAGTCTGTACGGGGTGATTGGGTTCAGTTCTTGGAGGTATGGAAGCAACTCCTTATACAATACAACAGAACTAAGGTCTATGACTACTTTGTGGTGTCTTGGAAGGGCTCTCCTAATGGACCTCGAGGCTCCCCTGAGGCTCGAGAGAAGGCCGATACTGAGACGGCCGACACCGCGACCAACCCTCTGCACCCCAAGTATGACCCCAAAGAGTCCGCCAAGCTTGCAATACGTTATGCTATGATCCAGGAGCGTGCGACTGTGTGGGATATATCATCAGAGGGTTTTGCTGTTGAGTTCAAGGGTGACTCACTACTTATCTGCTCCTGGCTCCAGGGTAAATGGAGATGTGAGAATCGGGGCTACTGCAAGAGGACAGCGGCCATGATTGATTGTACCTTTGAGCTCGCTGCGTGTTTCAATCTGAGGCCTGCTGCCTTGGGACGTGAGATATGGAGACACGAATTCAGGGAGGACAATACACGAGCGGATGAATTGACGCATGAGGCCAGATATGGCCGCACATTCTACAGAACTCATTGTTATCTATATCCATTCGAAACTTATCTCGTACCGTTCGCTATCAGGGGAGGCTTTGATGGCGGGGTTGACCAGCAAGGATCAGGATGTGGTTTCTGGCTTCAGATCGGCTTAATCAATACTCAGTGCAATCCCAGTGAGATAGGCATCGCTTCCGCGAGAACCGTGGGCCCCTTCCCTGCTGGGCATGAGTTTGCTGTTTCTAGTGCCGTGCCCCTCGTTTGGAGGGATGTGGCCGAGGCCGCGTGGCTCCTCGAAGGAGCTACAGTCACAGAATGTGAACTGTCGGCAGCCGAAGCGCTGCTCAGCGCTGCCCGTGTGTTGCTGCGGGACCGGTCCTCGCCCAGCTGCACCCAGCTGGGAACGCGAGTCCAAACAAACAAACAAACCAGGTTGACGGTTTACCGCCGGCGCCCAGTTTGGTAGCGTCCCAAACCCGGAGAGCGAAGAGACCCTCGGGAACTGGAAATCTTCCCTCCAGAGCTCTGGGGGGCTCCCCTGAAGCGCTTCGAAAGCGCTGCCAGGCACGCCCCCATGCGTGCCTGTACGCCTGCAGGCACGCGTGGACGCGTGCCGGACGGGCTGCCGGCACGGGCGAGTTGCTGCGAGGATCGTGGACCGCCGTGGAGGAGCTCCTCGCAGGCACCACCAGCGTCCGGCTTCTTATCTTAAGCCCTAGAGCTCTCAGCGAGCTCTCCGGGGGAAAAATCTTTATCTTTGTATTCTTGGATGTCAATAAGAGGCCGGTTCCCGGGAATGAACCCACATAAACACTCGTCCAGAGGAGTTGAGCTGCTCTTAGAGGGAAGCTTATATACGTATGCTTGGCGCAAAAATCTGGTTTCCCAAAATACTTGGTCAACTATTTTTCAAATCTTAGCATTGTAGCGTCCAAAACCGGGACAGCGAAGAGGGAGCTCCTCTGAAGCGCTTCTGAAGCGCTGCCAGGCTCGCTTCGAAGCGTGCCTGCACGCGTGCAGGCACGCGTGGACGCGTGCCGGAAACGCTTCCGGACCCGCTGGCGGGACCGGCGAGTCGCTGCGGGGATCGTGGAGCGGCGGAGGTGGGCTGCTGGCAGGCACCACCGTCCAGCTTCTACTCTTAAGCCCTATAGCTCTCAGGGGGCTCTTCCAGGAAAAACCGACCAAAAGTTACCGCTGTGTCCGTCCGGGCCGGGTGGGCCAACTAGCTCCACCCCGCGCCGGAATTCCTCTAGCTCATCAATGCCGAAGAGCTCCACGAGGTACTAGCACCACCCCGCGCGGGAATTCCTCTAGCTCATCATTGACGAAGAGCTCTACGAGGTATGAGCTTGAGAGTGTCCGCCACAGAAGTACCTCGTAGAGCTCTTCGGCATCGATGAGCTAGAGGAATTCGGGCGCGGGGTGCAGCTAGTACCTCGTAGAGCTCTTCGGCATCGATGAGCTAGAGGAATTCCGGCGCGGGGTGCAGCTAGTTCCCGGAGAGCTCTCTGAGAGCTAGAGGGTTTTTAATTTGAAGCCGGACAGTGGTGGTGCCCGCCAGCAGCCCATCTTTGCCGCTCCAGAATCCTCGCAGCGACTCGTCTGGGGTCGCAGCGGGTCCGGGAGCGCTTCCGGCACGCGTCCACGCGTGCCTGCGCGCGTTCAGGCAAGCATGGAAGCGTGGCCCCATAGGGGGCCCCCACCGAAGGCCCCAGTGCTGCCGCCGGCATGCGTCACCCACACCCAATTCGGCACACCCCTCACACGTAACTCGTCGAGCTTCCCTTAGCTAGTTGCTGGAAGCTTAAGAGTAGTACCTCGTAGAGCTCCTCGGCATCGATGAGCTAGAGGAATTCCGGCGCGGGGTGCAGCTAGTACCTCGTAGAGCTCTTCGGCATCGATGAGCTAGAGGAATTCGGGCGCGGGGTGCAGCTAGTTGGCCGACCCGGCCCCGACGGACAATGTGTGAACTTTGGGTCGGTTGGACGAACTTTGTGAGAGATTTGAACATTCGTTTTGAGAACCGGTATTTTTCGTACCTGTAGTGGGTTGTGCCGCGTCTGCCGGTGAAATTCTCTGGTCCGTAGCTGCAGTATTACTATCAAAACACTTGGCGGAACCGTCTTTGGGTGACAA
Source organism: Prorocentrum cordatum (assembly GCA_963575745.1). NCBI lineage: Eukaryota > Dinophyceae > Prorocentrales > Prorocentraceae > Prorocentrum > Prorocentrum cordatum. Next base: position 223,551 of record CAUYUJ010015521.1, on the reverse strand, counting down.
CTAAAAAAACCTACTTTTCTGAGTTTTTAGCTCGCGTATGATAAAGCTCCTCCCACGTGTTCCAAGCAGCGCCGTGCGAGAAAAGAGCTCTACGAGGCTCCACGAGGCTCCCGTGCGAGATAAGAGTTTCGCATGTGCCCACTTCCGCTCAAAGAGTGGTGGGTGTCTTGCCTGACTCTGTCTGCCGCCCTTTTTCCTGCTAGCGACTGGGCCTGACGGCCCGCGCAGTCGCCCGCAAAGACCGCAAAAAAAAACTTGGTTGACGGTTTACCGCCGGCTCCCAGTTGGCCGACCCGGCTCCGACGGACAATGTGCGAACTTTGGGCCGGTTGGGCAAAGATTGTGAGATATTTGAACATTCGTTTGAAGAAAGGGTATTTTTCGCACCCGTAGTGGGTTGCGTCGCATCTGCCAGTGAAATTCTCAGGTCCGTAGCTGCAGTATTACTATCAAAACATTTGGCGGAACCGACTTTCGATGAAAACCAAAACATGTATTTTTCGAGTTTCCAGCTAAACGCTTAATGCAGCTTTTTCCATGTACTCTGAGCAGCGCCGCGCACGGAGAAGAGCTCTACGAGGCTCCCGGCGGTAACATGGCTCCCATTTTGGCTCAAGCCATTTTGGCTCAAGGAAGCTCTACGAGTCTCCCGGCGGTAACCAAGGTTGGGGAAGCGGAGTTTACCTCCCGCTCTCCCCCGGCCTTGGCCCGTCGTGGGGCTCCTCGAGCTGCATCGTGCAGTCAGGGGTTTCAGTTTTGTTCTCCATACCTGAACTGTATACCACACATCCCAATTTTGTCTCTCGCTTGTGCGTTCTTGAGCATTGTTGTGGATTGATCTTCAGTATTCGTCACGGCGGAGAGAGAGAGGAAGAGGCCCCCTTCGGAGTACGATTTCAGGGTACTTGGCAGAGTGTACAAGAGGAGAAAGACGGCGCAGGCTCAGGAGGCCCCCATTGTTGGTGACGAGTTCTCAGATTTGGGAGCGGACGAAGGTTATTCTTTGGATATCGATCAGATCGACAATTTCATTCAGACACTTAATCAACCAGGCACCAGATACGTCGGTAATCACCTTGACATTCCAGAGATGACGACTGAAGAACAGCAGGCAGCACTTCTTCGGCAGCAGCAGCAGGCTGAAGGGGAAGCAGGAGAACTGGCGGCTGCTGCAGCGGTAGTATCAGGGCAACAACTTAAGGGGGATGGGGATGCTGATATGGCTCTTCCTGGAAAACGTGATGTTGAGACTGGAGTGGATGAGCGGACAAAACGTGCTCGTCCGCCAGCGTCTCCCCATGTTGCTGCAAAAGGTCATGGTAGAGGCGCAGCAGTTGGTGAGGAGCAGGTGGTTACGATTTCAATTCTCAGAGGTGAGTTCTCTTTGATGAAAGATGAGTTGAAGGCGACTTTCACAGATATTAAGAATGAGATGGTCAAAGATGTGCAGCGTGAAATGGAACCGCTGCGAAAAGATATCTCTGATCTTCAGAAGGGTCAGGAGGATCAGAAGAAAATAAATGCACAGCTCTTTGCCGCCATCCAAGGACGCCCCCCTCAGAATCTTGGTGCTGGATCTGGAGGGCCACCGTCCGAGGCTGGATCGTCAGGTTCGACGAGATTCACAGCCTCACGTATCGAATGGAACAAAACCAGGGCCGACTTCAAACCAGGATGGATCAGTTTGCAAGGCTGGACTTCAGGAGATCCGAGGGACCTGACGGCGAGGACGAACAACATCATGTCGGAGGAAAGGGGTACTAGGATTGTCACGTGGATGGTTGAGAATATCTTTTGTAAATTTGAAGATCGCTCGAAGCAGGTGCCAGTGAAAGTTCTTGATGAGATGGCGACTCAAAGAGAGAATACACGCAAACCATATGGCTTGTTCAGGATCAAGTTCATTCTTGAGAGCAGTATTACGAAAGATCAGATTTGGGATCTTCAACGCGCTATTCATGAAGCAGTTACGTCCAGGACTGGAGAGCTTTGGGCTGAAGACAAGTTTGGCCCAGCGAGTCAGAGTTACATCAGTGTGAAGGTGGAGACGGCCCCATGGAAGGTTCAACAAATACAGGCGGGATCGAAGCTCATCGCCACGTATCACAAGCGTAAGGGCAGTACTCCTCAAGAGCTGAATGCTACTGTGAGGGTGGAATATGGACCACCCAGTATTTCCTGGGCTTGGGGTTTTCCGAATAAGAATGATATGGGCAACAGGGTATGCCTGGGCACGTGGTCATCCGAGGAGGGGTGGAAGTTGAAGACCTCGGAGGTTGAGAAGATCAGCAAGTCGATCCACGTTGCGAACTGGCAGACCGAGCTCAACCAACAAAATCGTTTCTGACGACGGCCACAGCGGATTCGGACCGCATCGTGGAATATCAGAATGAAGGGTGATGGAGTCGAAACATTGAATGCCTTGGGTTTCTTAAAACATGAGGGGATGGAACTTATCGGCCTCCAGGAGTGCCAGAATGTACCGTTGTACCTCGTGCACGAATTAGGGTATGAAGCCAAGTGGTCCACGCAACATGTTCTTGGGGATGATGCTCGCGATCGCAGATGTATTGAGGGGAATGCAGGGGTTTTGATTGCAAATGGGTTGCAGGATAGCATTCTTGAGACTAGAGAGCGTAGAAGATTCGTTGTTGTTGCCCTGCGGGGTCCCAGAATCGGTGCTCTAATAGTTGCCTCATTGTATTTGCCGCATGTAGAGTTCTATGGGCGCTCAGCTGCCCAAATGGATCGTATGTTTACTTTCTATCAGGACATCTTGCTAGAGCTTGTTGAGATGATCATTGAGCTTAGGAAAAAGTTTGGGATAAAGGAGGTTGTAATCATGATGGATGCGAATGTTGAGGTCCACCAGGATGTCACCATTGATAGGGTGCAGGTCACGGGGAAAGGTGTGCAGGCTTCCACAAGTAAGAGCAGCCAGGGAGGGTTTGAGAAAATGCGTGAGAAGTACAGAGACTACATGAGTAGGAGCTTGTGCATGGCCATGGCACGTCTGCAGTTGACCCTGATAAACACGCACGGTGAGAGATGTGCGACCTTCCGAAGTAGCATGAATACATATAAGGTCCTGGACTACATAGCTGTACCTAAGGATTGGTGTCACACTGGACTAGACCCCAGATGCGATTTTGTCAAGCCGCTCGGAGATAAGAGAGTTGACCGTTGGAGTGATCATAAGATGGTTAGTTGTTTTCTCCCTGGACCCCCTGCTCGTGTTGGTAAAGGACCTCGTGTTCTTGGCAGCCTGGCGAGATGGAGACCCATTCCAGGGAAAGATGTGGAGGTGCGTCGTGTTATTGCTGAGCGTGTCCTGGGGATTTCGAACAGTGAGTGTGAGAGGAGAAGAGCGACGAAAAGGAGGAGGGATAGAGAGGAGGAGAAGGTTGAGGACCAGGAGGGGTTGATGGAGCAGCAGGTGTGCAAGACTAGGTGGAGGACGATCTCTTTAGATATCTTCGAGGAGCGTTTGAAGGCTGGTGCGGTTGAGGACAAAAAGCTCTTCGAGCTGAAGACCTCGATTGGCAACGATCTGAAACTCTCGGAGGAGGAGAAGGAGGTTCGGGACTACCACTATGGGGTGCACAAGAGGTGGAAGAAGGGGGAGGTGGATGAGAAGGAGTTCAAAGATTCTCGGCGTAGGTGGAATCGGGTCCGACGTGAACTTCGTAGGCGTATCTTGGAATATAAGTATCGGGATGAGGGTAAACCACACACAGTCGTCACACACATGAAAATTGACGGTACCATGACTGAGAATCGGGAGTCCTGGAAAAAGGAAATCGCCAAACTTGCCCGGATGAAATACTCCAGTCAAACACTCCATCAACAAAATGTAGAATGCTTGGCTCGACTTAAGCAGCGAGCAATCCAGCGCACTCGACTCAATGCAGTTTCTTCTCCCATCACGATGGGTATTCTACATAAAGCGAGAGCTCGCCTCAAGGTGGGCAAAGCAGTTGGCTATGATGGTATATCAGCAGCTCTTTTACGTAGTCTGTCTTGGGAGGCACTCAGAGTGGTCTTGGATTGTTTCCAACAATTGTATGCTAGACGATTGCAGTCACCGCCGTCTTGGAGAAAATTATTAGCTACGCTCATTTTGAAGGATACGAAGAAGCCAGAGTTCACCAGTACGCGTACTTTGGCTCTCAATAGCGTGCTTTCGAAATGGTATATGGCTTGTTTGTGTATCTTACTCAACCGTCATGTTGAACAGAATACGCCTCGGACTGGAATCAATTTGTATGGTTTTCATGAGGGACGGAAATGCAGCGAGATAACAGCAGGATTGAAGAACTTGATTAGACATGCCAGACTCTGGGGTAAGCATGAGAATGCATGTGTGGGAGTTCTAGACGTTGAGTGCGCCTTCGACAACATCACGATACCGATGGCAGATAGAGCGATGTATGATATCAACGTTGACCCAGAGCTGGCGTATGCGATTTTGGAGCAAAATGCAGATGTAACAGCGACGTTTCGATTTGGTCCAGTGGAATCAGAAAGCTTACCGTGGAGCTCATGTATTAAAACGGGGTCCCTTGAAAGCCCTGATATCTGGAATATTGTTACGATTGCATGTCTGGGCAAGGTTCTCTTGGACTGGGAACGAAAAGGTATAGGCCTGAAGCTATCACACGAGGCTGCTTCTATCACTATCTCGCACTTCATTTGGGCGGATAACTTTGTTTTGATTGCTGACTCTAGATCAGCACTGAGGGAGATGATCTGGCAGCTCACTGTACCACTGCATGCATGGGGACTCAGATGGAAGCCTACCTCGCTCGAGTATATGGACGTTGGCGCGCTGAAGAATGTGTTCGACCCGCTCGTGGTTACCATGACACCACCAGGACTGGAGAGATTGGGAAGTTCCAGCTCAGGTGTTAGAAACCATATGTGTGGAAGCTCAAGCTCGGGTGTTAGGAACCATATGTGTGGAAGTTCAAATGGGGCTCTGGATGTGTCGCCATCTGAAGCTGTCAACCAGACCACTGTGGAACTTAAGCAGGTTGACGAGATCATCGTCTTGGGCACAAGGCTGAATAGAACACTGGATGATTATCATGATATTCGATACAGACTGCAAAAAGGTATCTCAGCTTTTTGGCGAGATCGACGATATTATCAGAGTATGGTCATTCCTTGGCGACGTAAATTCAAAAGATATGATGCAAGAGTGAGAGTTCAGATTCTTTATGGAGTTGAGGGTTCATCTTCTGATATTGGCGTATTGAGACTTCTACACAAGGAGGAGGGCAAGATGCTCTCTCGCATGTGCTGGCGCCAGAAGCGCAATGGAGAGAACTTCGCGACCTTCATGACACGTATGTTTCGACGTGGGCGCTCGATGCTACACAAGGAAGGGAAACCGTCCTTGGTCCAGCTGTACCTGCACAAGCAGTTCATGTGGGCCAAGGATATTGCCACGGAGTGCTTTGAAAATATGTCAGGCTCGCTGCAGGACTTGAGTATCCCTGCAACGGGAGGGTCTCAGTTGATTGGGAAGAGCGTGGAGGAGGAGATGATGGAGGTGGAGGTGGAGGAGCCAAACAGGAGGAAGAGGAAGAGTGCTCTCATCAGGGAGGCAAAACGAGCTTGTGAAGGGTTGTCTCAGAACACGTCCAGGTTGCAGGCCGGGGTCCAGGAGAAGCAGGTTCGTTTTCCAGGGAGAAAGCTTCGTTTTCGTGAAGGGGAGCATGTTGACCGAGGTGCTCAAAGTAGGCTTCTCATGCTGCATGCAGGTTTTGAATGGACTGATAGGCGGGATGACTTTGTTGCGACCCTGGACACACAGAGTGCACGGGAGGTGACGAGAGCCAGGGGACAGTCAACCAAGCTTCTGGGTATGTGTCCGTGGGCCAGAGTGTTCGAAGAGGTGGCGGGGAAGTACTGGATCGACGGTATTGCTTGGGATGAGGCTAGCTGGATATTCTTTGTGAGGACTGTCTTGAAGGACGCTCCTGAGATGTTGAACCTGTGTGTATTGAAAGACCCCATGCCCTGGAAGGAGTCGGAGGAGGAGGAGATGACTAAGAAGCAGGAGGACCCAGATAAGTTGGCCAAACGTCTCATTGCTATATTCCAGGATCATACTGAATTTGAGTTCGTGCCAGGGAAGATTTCTGTGGAACTGATGGGGGATTCGCAATGTGTTATCAGGTGGTTGGAGGGCTTGAGTAGTATCACTAATAGAAAGTATGCTAACCGTGTGATGTGGGCGCAGGACACTACAAACGATCTAGCCGACAGATGCGGACTACGAGCTGCCAATTTAGGACGGAATGTGTGGAAGTGGGTGTATAGGGAGGGCAATACTCGTGCCGATGAATTAACGTGGGCCGCGCGGAGAGGTGAATGTTACGAACATTATGACACTTGTTTTCTTCAGGATGTGAAAGATTGTAAAGTTGTGATCTCGGGGATCAAAGGAGGCTTTGATGGTGGGAGATCGTGTCTTGGTGTAGGCTGTGGCTGGTATCTGGATTGTCATGTGTGTAGTGCTCTCCCCTCCTCTTCTTACCATAATCAGACTGGCTGGCGCCAGAATGTAGGTCTCAAAAGCTTCCTTCTCCCAGCACAATGCACTATCACAGAGGCTGAGCTTGAAGCTGCCCGAGAGCTCCTTTTAGGAGTGGTGCATATCCTGAGTTTGTCAGGATATCCCCTGTAGGACTGGGTCTGGGGCTCCTAAGGAGCTTAACCCTGCCAGGACCCGCCTAGAACGCCTAGAACATGGTTCAAGGTTTACTGCCGGCTCCCATGCCTCGTAGAGCTCTCCGGCAACGATGAGCTAGAGGAATTCCGGCGCGGGGTGCAGCTAGTAACTCGAAGAGCTTCCCTTAGCTAGTTGCTGGAAGCTCAAGAGTACCTTGTAGAGCTCTTCGGCATCGATGAGCAAGAGGAATTCCGGCGCGGGGTGAAGCTAGTAACTCGTAAAGCTTCCCTTAGCTAGTAACTCGTAGAGCTTCCCTTAGCTAGTTGCTGGAAGCTTAAGAGCAATACCTCGTAGAGCTCTTCGTCATAGACGAGCTAGAGGAATTCCGGCGCGGGGTGGAGCTAGTAACTCGTAGAGCTTCCCTTAGCTAGTTGCTGGCAGCTTAAGAGTAATTCCGGGGCGCTGTAGAGCTAGTTGGTAAACAAAAATCTCGACGGCCCTTTTGGTGACTTTTTCCCGGGGAGCTCGCTGAGAGCTCTAGGGTTTAAGATTAGAAGCGGGACGCTGGTGGTGCCTGCCAGGAGCTCCTCCACGGCGGTCCAGAATCCTCGCGGCGACTCGTCCGGGGTCGCAGCCCGTCCGGGGGCGCTTCCGGCAAGCGTCCACGCGTGCTTGCACGCGTGCAGGCACGCGTGGAGGCGTACCTTGCAGCCCTTCGGAAGCGCTGCAGGGGGGCCCCCCAGAGCTCCAGAAGCGCTTCACGGGAGCGTCCGAGGGCTCGCCAGGAAAGCTTTCCGGTGTGTGTCCTCTTCGCTCTCCGGGTTTTGGACGCTACCAAGTGCTCGGTTGAAAATACCTCGTAGAGCTCTTCGGCAACGATGAGCTAGAGGAATTCCAGCGCGGGGTGGAGCTAGTTGGTCGATCCGACCAGAAGAGACACAGTGGTGTTCCCGGAGAGCTCTCTGAGAGCTATAGGGTTTTAGATTAGAAGCCGGGCGGTGGTGGTGCCTGCCATGCCCATCTTCGCCGCTCCAGAATCCCCGCAGAAGGTTGTTTGACCCGGCAGCTGGTCCAGGAGCGCTTCCGGCATGCGTCCACGCGCGCCTGCAAGCGTGCAGGCAGATGTGGAAGCGTGCCTGGCAGTGCTGCAGAAGTGCTGCAAAAGCGCTTGAGGAGCTTTCCAGGGCTCGGCAGGCAAGCTCCCCAGTGTGTGTGTGTGCCTCCTAACTTGTAGAGATTATCTTAGCTAGTTGCTGGAAGCTTAAGAGTAATTCCCGGGGAGCTCTCTGAGAGCTATAGGGTTTTAGATTAGAAGCCGGACGGTGGTGGTGCCTGCCAGCAGCCCATCTTCGCCGGTCCAGAATCCCCGCAGAAGTTCGTACCTCGTAGAGCTCTTCGGCATCGACGAGCTAGAAGAATTCTGGCGCGGGGTGGAGCTAGTTGGCCGACCCGACCAAAAGAGACAATGCGGCAACTTTGGGTTGGTTTTTCCCGGAGAGCTCTCGGAGAGCTAGAGGGTTTTAGATTAGAAGCCGGGCGGTGGTGGTGCCTGCCAGCAGCCCATCTTCGCCGGTCCAGAATCCCCGCAGGAGTTCGTTTGAGCCGGCAGCTGGTCTGGGGGCGCTTCCGGCACGCGTCAACGCGTGCCTGCACGCGTGCAGGCGCGCATGGAGGCGTGCCTGGCAGCGCTTTCGAAGCGCTTCAGGGGAGCTCCCCAGAGCTCTCCACGAAAGATTTCCCGTCCCCGAGGGTCTCTTCGCTCTCCGGGCTTTGGACGCTACCAAGTGCTTTGATTTCCGGAGAGCTCTCTGAGAGCTAGAGGGTTTTAGATTAGAAGCCGGACGGTGGTGGTGCCTGCCAGTAGCACATCTTCGCGGAGGTCCGCTTCGAACGACGAGGCGGAGTTGCGATGGAGCTTCTAGGTGACTCCATGCTGATTACCAACTGGATGAGGGGAATGTGGAGCTGCAACAACAACATTTACCGATCGCAGGTGGGGGGGGGGGGGGTATTGACTTGCTAGACGACGCCTGCCGTAACTTTAATCTGCAGGGCCTGGCCACAGGGCTTGATGGGCTTGATCTGTGGCGTCATCACTTTCGTGAAGGCAATGAGCGCGCCGACCGACTTACTTGGGAAATCAGTCATCTACCATTGCAATCGAGGTATAGAAGCATTCAACAACATATAAACAGTACTGAAACATTGATCGCAATCCGTGGTGCGTACGACCGTGGCGTTAGTAGTGCAGGTGCTGGGGGAGGATGGTGGCTGGATGGAGAGTTCACTAGTCAGCAATCTGGTGAAGGGGTTGGTGAGAGCCTGCGCACGTTTACCCGTCCATTGGCGGAGGAGGCTTCTGGCCTGCTTCCCGATGCGACGGTTACGCACTGTGAGCTTGAGGCCGTTTCTAGACTTGCCCGCTCTGCCTGCAAGATACTCCATGAGTATCACGTTTTTCAGGGTACACCCAACCCACAGGGGATGGCTGCACCAACCCGACCGCCCTTGTAGGGCCCTGTGGTCGGACCGCAAACCGCAAAAAACTGGTTGACGGTTGACTGCCGGCTCCCAGTTTTCGAGAGCTACATTGCAGCTACAGCCCCGAGACTTTCATCAACGCACCGTGATCCACTACAGGGGATCAGCATCGGTGAGCTTGAGGAATTCCGGCGCGGGGTGCAGTGACTCGTAGTGTTTCTCTAAGGGCGTCAGCGGCGAAGCTGGGAGTAATTCGGGCGCGCTTGGGGGCTAGTTGGCAAAAAGTATCAACAGAAGTTTTCCCTAATTTTGTTCGATTTCAATTGAATTTCTCGAAATTCAACAGCTATGCCCCCCCCTCATATTCGATATTATTTCCGCTCGCCTTCTGAATCTCAGATCGATGGGGTACATATTACTGCAAAAAAGCATCCAAACTCTCACGGCTGTAGCTGCAGTGCAGCTCTCGAAAATTTGGACCTTCGGCCGTCGGATTAAATTTTCTGGTCAAAATGGTTTATGACTTTTAATCAAGGAGGAATTAAGCTACTCAGCTCTGATTCTCACTTCTATATACCCCGTAGAGCTCTCCGACGTCGATGAGCTAGAGGAATTGGGCCAGCCGTTTTTTTGGAGATTGTCAGAGATTTGACGATTGGTTTCAAGAGCCGGTATTTTTTTGCAGCCGTTGTGAGTTATTCCGCGTCTGCCAGTAAAATTCTCAGGTCTGTAGCTGCAGCATTATTATGAAATCACTTGGAGCACCCGACGCTGTGCAAAACCCGAAAAATCCATGTTACAATTCTCGGAGCTGATTGTCGAGCAAGCTTTCATCTCACAATCTAGGCACCTATATCCATGTTGAGAGCTCTACGAGGGTCCCGGCCGTGACCTGTTTGACGGTTTACCGCCGGCTCGTAGTCGACTTCCCGAACATGAATGGTCAAATCTCTCACAATATTCGCCCAACCGACACACATTGCCCGCCCAGGCCGGGTCGATCAACTAGCTCCACCCCGCGCCGGAATTCGTCTAGCTCATCGATGCCGAAGAGCTCTACGAAGTACAAATACTAGAGTACGAACAATCGAGTTCGGGCATCTAGCTACTTGGGACTCGCGCTTCTGATGATTTCTTTTCGATTGCTGTGCCGAACAGCTCTGTAGCTCATCTGCAGCTCGAGTTATCTCAAGAAAGTCATTTTTTACATATAAAAACAAAGTACGAATAGTTTTTCGAACCCAGCTCTGGTAGCAGACCGAGTTCGGGCATCTAGATACTCGAGACTAGAGTGTCTGATGCCTTCCGTTCGATTGCTGTGCCAAACAGCTCTGTAGCTCATTTGCAGCTCGAGCTGCCTCAATAAACTCATCATCATCTCTAAACATATAGCAGAGTACAAATAGTTTTTCCGGACCCAGCTCTGGTAACCGACCGGTTCTCGGCATCTAGATGCTTGAGACTAGCGCTTCTGAAGATGTTCTTGCGATTGCTGCCAAACAGCTATAGCTCATCTGAATCTCGAGTTACACCAAGAATCGCATCAACATTTCTCCAAACATGGCAGAGAACGAATAGTTTTTTGGACCCAGCTCTGGTGGCAGACCGATGTCCGGCATCCAGATACTCAAGACTAGCGCTTCTGATGATTCTATTTCGATTGATGTGCCAAACAGCTCTGTAGCTCATCTGCAGCTCGAGTTCGATCAATAAACTCATCAGCGTCAAAAAAATATCAGAATACGAGTAGTTTGTTCGGGCCCAGCTCTGGTAGAAGACCGAGTTCGGACATCTAGAGACTTGAGACTAACACGCGCCTGATGATTCTACGTAGATTGGGGGTGCCTGTCAGCTCTGTAGCAGCCCGATCCCTGAGAGCACCTGCCAAGATGACACTAAACAGCCGATCCCGCCAGAATGCTCTTTGGCATTGATAAATACCCGATCGACCTGACATTGAGATGGCGAGCGGGAATAAGATCGAATATGGGGAAAATACTAAGGCTCTAACGAATTTTCAAATATGAAGAAAATCCTTGTAACTAGCGCAAAAAAAATCAGTCGAGATCGTTTTGCCAACTAGCCCCCCGGCGCGCTGGAACTGGGAGCCGGCGGTAAACCGTCAACCAGGTTTTTTTGCGTCTTTGCTGGGGCCATCGTGGCCACTGAGGCCAGGCCCAACGAAGTCTCAGGCGAAGCGAAGCTTTTTATTTGTCAAACAAGCGGTCAGCTCTTATTTCACATCAGCGAAGCTGTTGGAAGAAGCAGAATCAGAAGCATGCGAAGACAACAATCAAACGCAAGATGCACACTCAAAATACAATAACAATTATCAGACATAACAGCGAATCTGTTAGGAAATAAATAAGACAAAAGTGGAATGAGTCCAGCTGAGTGTGACTTAAACAAGCAAATTGCCAAATAAGTTTTGCGCAACCTGTGGGGGCACATCGCAAATGCGCTCCCCCGCTGATATCTGTCACCGTGGCACATGGTGGGAGACACCAGGCTGCAAGATACACATCCTTGTAGGTGATGTCAGTCCGCGAGAAGATATTTCGCAAACCGATTTGTATCCACGCACCACAGGCACTTCCGCGGCCGCACCCCCCCCATCGAAGCCCGCTTTGATAAGGCAAGGACGCTGAGATTCTGAGTCGCTGAGGTAGAAGAAATCGGCGTACACTTGGCCCTGGCGGGCCTGATGAGTCAGTAAGTCAGCCCTCTGGTTCCATTCACGAGAGGAGTGAGAGAAGAAGTCTCGGCCAGCCTCGGGGGGCCGCACCCGATACATACTCTGCATACCGTCCAGCGCATTTATCAAATTATCTACACGTCTTTGATAAACCTGAGATAGCACTTTCCACTCCCCGCACAGCCAGTTTATCACTAATAGGGAACCCCCTTGGATGTCCAGTGGTATCCCCCCCGTTTCAAGATCCCATTGTGTACAACGCATGTTATGCAACGCTTTACGTTTGCTGAGTCTTTCCCTATAAAGCAGGTGTCTCCTCCCGATCCTGTGCAATGTGAAGTCTTCATCCTCATCAGTATTCAAGAATGCAGGCATCCCCGACGACGCTAATCCTTTGCATTTCTTCTGGAGGTAGTTCAACATAGTACTAGAACATACATGTGTGGCATAGCCCATGAAGTGTTCAAAGCTCCCGACGAACGGTTCCCACCAGGATAAACCGTAAAACGTTTTCAAAGATTGATGCCAAGATCGAAGCCCGACGCTTCCCTGTCCCCCACGATGCCGTTTTAATGAGCCGGCCTCCTTACATTTCCCCCAACATCTGAGAGCCTCACTTGAGTCAGTTCTCGTTCTATCCCGCAGCCGGCCAAACGCCAGGCATGAGAAACGAGAATCTCTCCGCGCCCGTGTAGAATTTGTCTCGAGCGCCTCCTGATTCGTCAGCAGCTTGCGGGCCAATGCAGCAGCATCAATTGCCCAGAGCCAGTGCACACGGAGGAACTTCTGTACAATACTCGCATATTTCGCATCATGAAACTTCTGTCTTGCTCTCTCATACCTCCTCGTACTCCACTCCCGATAACTTCCCTCCTCCCTCCGTGCGCGACGACACATGACAGCCAAACATGTACTTTCAAAAACATGCAAAGCTCCCAAGGAATAATAATCAACAGTACAGCCATCTGCAGCATATAACAATATACTTTGAATTTATTGTGCGTGTCTCTCGTATTTATCTTGCGGCGGAATAGCCGTGGAGCGAATGAAGGCGGCCTGGCCCCAGAAGGCCCTCCGAGCAAGGTAGATACTCGCGTTCATATCTGAGTGCTCATTCACATGTAGTTTTGAGCTTATGTGAGCCCCAAGTACCTCCATCTCCGTCACCTTTCTGAAACGATAAACTCCAGAACCTTCCGTCCCCAGCGAGAGGACAAGGTCCGCTGACTGTGGTATATCCCCATCAGCATCACGCGGAGGCACAGCACCGAACACCATGTGTAATAAACTCGACCCGTTCCATCTGATACCGTATCCATGTAGATGTATGGTTAAACCGTGTAGCATGCGAGTGAGTTCCTCCCGACTCCGAGCCAGAACATAACAGTTATCTGCCCAAAGGAACTGATTCATGATCGAAGCGCAGCTAGTCGAACAAGTAGCAAACTCAATACGATAACCTAGGCCTAACACGTTCCATTCACGAATCGTAGAGCTCCACATAGCGGCTACAATAAGATGGAATGCCAAGGGACCCTCAGGCCCTCCCGTCCGAATACACTTGTCCCACTCCACCTCCAACACCTCAATCCCATCATAACAAGCAGTATCAACACACTCACACAGGGGACTAAGTAGAGCACACTGTAAATACAAGGGCACGACAGCATGATCCAACCCACGCCTGACATTGGCCACCGTGCAGAGGTCAAACGCCTGAAGGACGTCCGCGTTCGCCAGGTGTGCTGTTTCCCCTTTACCCCAGATAGCGGCGTGTTGTCCTATGTGTTTGAGGCTAGCTGTTATCCCATGTGTACATCGATGCTCCTGGAAACCATACAACCCAATATGACGAGAAACACCGTTTCTTTCAACATGGCCCTCAACCAGAAGAACAATACAGGAGCTGAACCACCTGGAAACCGCATTCTGCATACAAAGCAAGCGACCATCTTTTATATTCGTGATCCCTGGAGTCTTTGGCATAACAGAGATGGGGATCTGTCGCCACGACTGTGGGTAAGGAACCGTGAGTCTGATGATTTTGCCGAACAACTGCTGGGTCGATCGAAGAGTGCACTACGGCAAGCTCTTGATAATCTCGCATGGAATCCCATCTGGCCCAGTAGCCCTCTGGGTCTTGAGTCGAGCCAGTGCTCGGAGAAGCAACGCCATACTGACGCCCACAACTGATGTAGACTGTACTTCGTGTTCTGCCCTCGTCCTGATCTCATCCATCATGGCATTTGTGGAATTGCGAACCCCCTCCGACGATACTTTGGCGCGAACGAACTTGTCGATCTCCTCCTCCCACTCCTCGCGATCCTCCGCCTCCCCCCCATCCACCACCAAGTGTTTAATGCGGTATATTATCTTTCGTTTTGTCGGGGGACATCTGCATGTGATCATCTCACGTCGATAACCTCTGCGAAGACGATTGGCCTCGTTCTTTAACTTCTTAAGCTCCTGGACCTCCCCCCTCGGACACGCGTGAACCTCCTCCTCGGCCCTGGTGGGTTGCAACGGTCTGGGCGGCTCCTTTGGTCTCCCCGCCCGCTTCGTGGTGAAGTCCACTGCGGGCGACCCGTGCGCTTCTATCATAGCACTCTGCAGGCAAACAGAACTGATCACAGGCGGGCACTCCGAGCGAGCGAAAGTCGCACCACCTAGATGCAGATCCATGTGCCGTCGAGCCTGATGCTCATCAGCCCACGTCGAACATGTGCATCCAACCAAGGACGGCCTACAACCTTGTCCTGGCTGGGGGTCAGGACGGCGAGCGATAACTTTCCCAGGGTCCGTAAAACTTGCCGTAATAATAGCATGATCTGACAATATACTGACCTGTTTCTTACCACCCCCCTTGAAACGCCATGTCACCTCCAGGCCAGAACACTCCCAACGACGAGGAACGAGTCGGTAATCCAGGACCCTCTTCGAAGTCAGGAACTTGTTCTCCCCCCACGCTTCCGAGGTATGCTTCCTGGCACAAAAAGTGTTGGCAGCCTTCAGCCCGTGCAAGGCCATGAACCATAAGAGCAGCTCCTTCAACCTCTTCCTCCGATTCCTCCTCTCAATCTGCTGGGTGCCGTCTCCACCTCTCTCCAACCTGCTGTCCATGCGGGTGCTTTCCTGTCCAGTAACCTCATACCCTCCCCATTGCATGCAATCTGGCGGCCAGGCGGAACCTCCACGTTGGCGTCAAGCAGGACGCAAAAGCTGGCCTGAGGAAGCTTTGCACGGAGTCCGTCTCGAGCACGATTTATATGCTCGTAGACCTCCGTGGCCATCTCAACGCAATCCTCCACATGAGGATCTGGCAAATTCGCTGAACTAATGATTAGTGGTGGCTTCTCTGACCCAAAGACGCCGATAACAAACCTTTTGAAACATGTGATGAACATGCGGGCGGCAGCCGCCCGAGATCTGTCGAATATGAGGGCTGCTTTACTACAATAACTAGCTTTAGTTCGCCACCCAAGCGTTCAAATTCACTGTGCACAAGGTATTGAGTTTCCTGACACGCAAAGAGCCCACCACATGCCCTCATATGATGAAGAATCTCAGCACATCTAAAGTGAGCCTCACCTGCTTTGTCCAGGTTCCAGCTCCCCAAACGTATGCCTCTGATGAGGCGTCGTAAGCGCCACGGCCTACGATTCACTTCCTGGCGTACCGTATCCATGGGGGCCGTGAGTGCAGGATAAGTAGACGCCATTTTGGCCCAAGCATCTGCAAGCAAAACCCAGGCCCCAGTAGTATTCGTATGCGTCGCAAAACAAACAGGACGGAGGCTCGGAACAGCTTGAGTCCAAATATGACTCCTAGGTGGGCCCATTTCCCCGCGGATCTCGATTTGAACATGAGCAGGTGCCAAACTACGCCACGTACCACAGAAACGAGCCACCGCTGTGACATAATCCCGCTTCCAGGGGGGACACTCCACCAGCGTAATAATCTTCTTTGTGTCGATGGGCATGTCCATATTTTGAATGAGAACATCAGGATCTAGAAATGTAGAACCTGGAGGCGGGGCGGGACGGTCCGCTGGGCCCTTGCAAACCATGTTCGTCCCTTTCTACATCTTCCAGATTGTCCCGAAGTGTCGCGTCCTTGAAACCGATCTTCACGTTACCGTACATATATCGTCCTCCGTTTAATCTTTCTGTTTTATCTTTAGCAGACGCGTTTCTTTCATCCCCCCTGGAGCGTTCCTATCGTATTCGAGATCAGCTGTGCTGCATCCGCCCAGGGTATCATTTGATTTCCTCGATTAACCTGATTAGACCAGTCCGTAACCCACACCTTGAGTTCAATATAACTTGGCGTAAAGAGACCCGGCCTGTCCTGTTGATAACGAGGGGCCGTGCCACCACCACCACCACCAGAGGAACCAATTGGGCCAACACTTGTCGAGACCGAGGCAGCGGAAGACCCAGCTAATATTTGTTCGACCTGTTTCTACACGATTTCCGTACGTGCGTCAGCTTTGTCCATTCGATCCGTATGCGACTTCAGTGTACCATCTACTCGTTTAATGTCCGTTTTCGTCGATTGAACAACAGGAATGAGATTCTCATGTGCAGCCTCAATTTTTCATACATGTTTCATCATCATCATCTGTTTGAAAGGATCCGTCTCCTGTGCCAGCATCACACTTCTTTTCTGTTCAATCTCCTGCTCACGAGCACGCTCCGATCGATTCTCACTCTCACCTGTCATAGTGGCATCCACCGCTGCAGCTCCAACAACATGAGTCATACTATCCAGAATACTGCCATCCAAATCGTATCTATTCAACCAATCTTTGTCGTCGTCTCGTTGTCGTTCACTCGAAGCAGCCTCCAACGCCTGCAGATCTCTTTGGTCCGAAGGTTGGTATTCCTCAATATATTCGAAATTGATCCTCTCTTCGCGATAATCCTCAGTCGGTATATCCAAGGTCTTTTGACGACGAAACCACTCTACAGTACTTTCTCCCCAGTTTTCAAGACCGATCTCAGCCCTCAAGGCCTGCTGGGCCTCAGGACTATCGTACGACGTTGTGTCCAAGAAACTCACCCACTACCACGAAGAGGAATTCAGCGTACAATACAAGAAGAGGTAATGCATGCAGACAAAAGCCAAGGGGGATCCCAGGATTGTCCAGTCCTCGCGGCCCTTCGTCCAGTCTCACTCCCCAAGGCGGTGGCCCGCTAGAACGTCTGGAGGTTGCCCAGGCAGAGACGTTCTTGAGCCGAGACGTTCTTGAGCCGGATTGCACATTGCACAGGATCGGGAGGAGACACCTGCTTATAGGGAACGGCTTAGCAAACGTATAGCGTTGCATAACATGCGTTGTACACAATGGGATCTTGAAACGGGGGGGAACCACTGGACATCAAGGGGGCTCCCTATTAGTGATAAATTGGCTGTGCGGGAAGGGGAAAGTGTTACCTCAGG
This sequence comes from Prorocentrum cordatum, assembly GCA_963575745.1. NCBI lineage: Eukaryota > Dinophyceae > Prorocentrales > Prorocentraceae > Prorocentrum > Prorocentrum cordatum. The sequence goes on along the minus strand of CAUYUJ010015521.1, from coordinate 206,254 downwards.
TTTATCAAAGACGTGTAGATATTTTGATAAATGCGCTGGACGGTATGCAGAGTATGTATTCGGTGCGGCCTCCCGAGGCTGGCCGAGACTTCTTCTCTCACTCCTTTCGTGAATGGAACCAGAGGGCTGACTTGCTGACTCATCAGGCCCGCCAGGGCCAAGTGTACGCCGATTTCTTCCACCTCAGTGACTCCGAATCTCAGTGTTTTACTACTTGCCTTATCAAAGTTGGCTTTGATGGGGGTGTGTGCGGCCGCGGAAGTGCCTGTGGTGTGTGGATGCAAACCGGTCTGCGAAATAGGTATATCTTCTCGCGGACTGACATCACCTACAAGGATGTGTATCTTGCATCCTGGTGTCTCCCACCATGTGCCGCGGTGACAGATGCAGAGTTATCAGCGGCGGAGCGAATTTGCGATGTGCTCCCACAGGTTGTGCAGATCTTCTTTGGTCATTCGCTTGTTTAAAGTCACACCCATCTGGACTCTTCCCGACATGTCTCTTATATTTATATCCTAGCAGCTCCGCTGTTCTGTCGGATCTTTGTTATTGTACTTTGAGTGTGCGTCTTGCGTTTTGATTGTTGTCTTCGCATGCTTCTGATTCTCTTTATTCCAACAGCTTCGCTGATGTGAAATACGAGCTGACCGCTTGCTTGACAAATAAGAGGCTTCGCTTCGCCTGGGACTTCGTTGGACCTGGCCTCAGTGGCCATGATGGTCCCAGCAAAGACGCAAAGAAAAAACTGGTTGACGGTTTACCGCCGGCTCCCAGTTTTGAAGGTTGTGGCGCTGGTTGGGTTTTTGATTTGTTTGTACAACCTTCTCTTCCTTCTCACCTCCAATGTTGTTCTGTTAGCCCACCTGTCTCCTACTGGTGGTGTGATGCCGCCTCCGAAGCCTTTTCTCTGCCGCCGGCCTGCGCGATTACTCGAGCCGAGCTTTTTGCTGCAAAGCACCTGCTTCGTGGTGTGGTGGCGGTGCTGGAAGCCTTAGGCTTCGCTGCACCCCCTCGCGCGTGACTCGTAGAGCTTCCCTACGAGCGAAGCGGCGAAGCTAGAGAGTAATGCCGTCGCGCTGGGATGCTAGTTGGCCCGAAAAATCTCTACGGATGTTTTGCGTAATTCTAGTCGGTTGAAAATCGAGCTCTCGAAATTTCGTTAGCTGTAATATATTTTCCTCCCATATTCGATCTTATTCCTGCTCGTCATCTTAATCTCACGCCGATCGGGTACATATTACTGCCAAAAATCATGTGGGCGGGATCGGCTGTTCAGTGTCATCTTGGCAGGTGCTGTCGGTTCTCTTAAATTAACTCGAGCTGTAGAAGAGCTGCAGAGCTGACAAGCACACCTAATCTATCTAGAGCCATCAGGCGCGCTAGTCTCAAGTATCTAGATGCCCGAACTCGGTCAGCTACCAGAGCTGGGTGCGAACAACTATTCGTACCCTGTTATTTTCAGAGATGATGATGAGGTTCTTGTTGTATATCGAGCTGTTTGGCACAGCGATCGAAAGGCAATCATCAGAAGCGCTAGTTTCAAGTATCTAGATGCCCGAACTCGGTCTGCTTGCAGAGCTGGGTCCGAACAAAAAAAATAGTTGTACTCTGTTCGTGTTTCGAGATGAGTTTCTTGATATAACTCGAGCTGCAACTGCGGTACATAGCTGTTTGGCACAGCGATCGAACGGAAATCATAAGAAGCGCTAGTTTCGAGTATCTAGATGCCCGAACTCGGTCTGCTACCAGAGCTGGGCCCAAACAACTATTCGTACTCTAGTAATTTTTTCCAGAGATCATGATGCCTTCATTGAGATAACTCGAGCTGCAGATGAGTCACAGAGCTGTTCGGCACATCGATCGGAAGGAAATCATCGAAAGAGCGTGTTCTACCGCTGCTGGCGGAACGCCGGGGGGGGTCACTACCTGTTCGAACCCCTCCCCCCCCTCCGGAAAACGGGGGGGGGGGTCGCTGCCGGTTCGAGCCCCCCCCCCCAGTTCATGATGAAAAGGAGGAGGGGGTCGCTACCGGTTCGAACCCCCCCCCTCCTCGAACTCGAAAACCGGGGGGGGGTCGCTGCCGGTTCGAACCCCCCCCCCCTCTCGAAAACCGAGGGGGGGTGCGGACAGTGGTGGGGGCGGTGGTGGTGGGGGCAGTGGTGAGGGGACAGCGAGGCAGTGGTGGGGGCAGTGGGACAGTGGTGGGGACGGTAGTGGTGGGGGCAATGGTGAGGACAATGGTGGGAACAGTGGGGGCAGTGGGACAGTGGTGGGGGCGGTGGTGGTGGGGGCAGTGGTGTGGGGACAGTGGGAATGTGGTGGAAACAATGACAGTGGAGGGTACAGTGGTGGTGGGGACAGTGGTGAAGGCGGTGGCGAGGACGGCGGTGGGACAATGGGACAGAGGTACAGTGGGGACAGTGGTGGGGGCAGTGGGGACAGTGGTGGGAACAGTGGGACAGCTCAGTGGTTCGAACCGGTAGTGACCGCCCCCTCCGGTTTTCGAGGGGGGGGGGGGTTCGAACCGGTAGTGACGCCCTCCCGGTTTTCGAGTTCGAGTGGGGGGGAGGGGGAGGGGTTTTAGGGAGGGGGGGGTTTTGCGGGGGGAAGGGGGGGGGGGGGTCCAGCACCGGGGGGGGGGCATTTTCGGAGGGGGGGGGGCCCCGGGTTCCGGAGGAAAAGGGCGGCAACTTTCCACAGTAAAGCGGCGGTGGATCACGCTCTCTCAAATCATCAGAAGCGCTAGTTGCAAGTATCTACATGTTTGAAATCGGTATGCCACCAGAGTTGGTACCAAAAAACTAGTCGTACTCCTGCTCCTCGTTCTCTTCCTTCTTCTCCTTCTCCTTCTCCTCTTCCTCCTTCATCTGCTCCTTCTCCTCTTTTTCCTCCTGCTCCTTCTCCCCCTCCGTCTTCTCATCTTCCTCCTCTGCGTCATCATGATCGCCCCTCTTCTCCCCCTTCCACCCTTCCCCCTCCTGCTTGTCATCCCTCTTCCTCCTCCCCCTCCTTCTCCTCCGCCTGCTCCTTCCCCTCCTCTTTCTCTTCCTCGGCGTCCTCCATCTCCTTTTCTCCCTCGCTCCTTCTTCTCCTCCGCGTCTTCCTCCGTGAAACCGCGCCCTCGCGCGCGCGGAATGCGAGATCGCCGCGCCCGCATTCCATTCATGTATATCGAGGAATCTCTACGAGTCCCTGGCGGTAACCAAGGTTGACTGTCTACCGCCGGCTCCCGGTGGCTGTGGCCCGAGCGGGCCTGGACTCAGGCCTGTGGCTCTGCGCGCAGCAGATGCCGAGGTTGACGGTTTACCGTGCTGTTTGGTCGGTTTGGCGAGCATTGTCAGACATTCGATGGCTAGTAGAGTGTATATATATATATGTGTGTCTATATATATATATATATATATATAGAAGCGGTAATCGGAATGGTGTACCGCCAGCGCAGGCGTGGTTGGGGCATGGTGGGGGGATCTTTGCAGGTGGGGCTGTCAGGATCAAATGTGGCTGTCGGAACATCGTGGGTATTCCCAGGCGATTTTCGCAGTGCATATGGTTGGGCTTACCCAAGCGATTTTCGCAGAGTGGGTGGCCGCTGAGAACCTCTACCCAGAAGCTCTGGGCGGCTGCGGGTGTCAGGAGCGGTGGGGCTCTGCAGGAGTTCCCGGCGGATTTTTGCAGGCTGGGCCGAGGAACCTCTGTCCATGTTCCAGGATGCTGGTTGGAGGAGTTGTGGGGGCGTGATGGTGGGGGGGCCCCGCGCGATTTTTGCAGGTGGGTGGCCAATGAGAACTTGTGCTGGCTCGAGGAGGCTGCCGTGCGGGGGCATGGGCGGCTCCTATGAATAAGAACTTGTGCCCAGAGGCCCCTGAAGTCCGCTGGTGTCAGGCGTGG
>CAUYUJ010015521.1:179866-194866 GCA_963575745.1 Prorocentrum cordatum | reverse complement strand
CCCCCTATCGGTCCCCATTCAGACGCGCTTCTCGCTGTCGCGGTATGTGTAGATCCGCCCTGTCAGGGAAGGCGCATATGAGCTTGTTAATGGTGGCAGGATGGGGTGGGAACGGAGGAGACGAAGGAGGAGGGAACGAAGAAGCAGGATGAGGAGGAGGAAGAGGAAGGGGAGTAGGGGGCGAGAAGTGACGGAGGATCCAGTTGTTGTTTATCCGTAAGGGCTTCGCTCCCTGCCGCCGGCCCCCTCTCTCGGAGAATGGGCCATGGAAGAGCAGGTTTTGGACCCTGACCCCGCGGATCTGCGTGAGGGGTGGCACCGAATTTCAGAAATGTAGCAAATCCTTTGTGTTTTTGGACCCTGACCCCGCGGATCTGCGTGAGGGGTGGCACCGAATTTCAGAAATGTGGCAAATCCTTTGTGTTTTTGGACCCTAACCCTGCGGATCTGCGTGAGGGGTGGCACCGAATTGCAGAAATGTGGCAAATCCTTTGTGTTTTTGGACCCTGACCCCGCGGATCTGCGTGAGGGGTGGCACCCAATTTCAGAAATGTGGCAAATCCCGTGTGTTTTTGGACCCTGACCCCGCGGATCTGCGTAAGGGGTGGCACCGAATTTCAGAAATGTGGCAAATCCCGTGTGTTTTTGGACCCTGACCCCGCGGATCTGCGTGAGGGGTGTCGATTTTGAGCCCCCCCAGCAATTCAGACAACGCGCCCAGGTGGTGCTGAAAATCTGGTTTGGGCCTCCCTCCCCTCGCGCGGTCAATCAACTAGTTACAGTAACCAGCAAGAAGCAGAACTGTAACACTGGAAACTACAAACTACAACTGGTACAGGAAACTGCGAATCACGGGCCTACAGCCTGGTGGCCCCACAAGGGGGCCAGCGGATTTCCCATATCATGAGATGGGGCTTGTATTTTTGCTCAGACGTCACCGATTGACTGACACCTCCCTCTCCCCCCACTCCTCCTCTTCGTCACTTAGGCTCAGTCATACTCAGACTCACTCGCACTCAGACTCAATCATACTCAGACTCACTCATACTCAGATTCACTCACACCCTGGCTCGCTCACATCCTCTTTTTCCTCGCCCAGACCCACTCATATTCACTCGCACTTAGACTCACTCATGCTCAGACTTACTCACACTCAGACTCAGACCCACTCACACTCAGCCTTACATACTCGCACTTAGACTTGTGACACACGCGCACTCAGACTCGCAGATTGTGAGGATGTCTCAGCCGCCAGGGGTGGTTGCACGGCCCCGTTCGCGGCCAGATTGCGGGATGTCTCGGGCGTTTTGCCTTTTTTGTTGTTCGGACTTGTTTGCTTTCAAAGCAGATTGTGAGGATGTCTCAGCAGATTTGCTGGTTTCGACACGCAAAGGGGAGCCACCAGGGGGTGACTGCACAGCCCCATTCGCGCCCATATTGTGGGATGTTTCAGGCACTTTGCCTGTTCCGTAGCTCAGGGTTGTTTTCTGCTTTCAGAGCAGAGTGTGGATGTGTCTCAGCCGCTTTACCGGCTTCAGTTGCCCACGGGGGAGCCGCCAAGTGGTTTCACGGCCCCGTTCACGGCCCCGTTCACGGCAAGATGATGGGGATGTCTCATGCGGTTTTCTTTTTTGGATTGCCTGGGCTGGCTTGCTTTCAGAGCATATTGTTAGGATGTCTCAACCGATTTGTTGGTTTCAGCACCCCCAAAGGGGAGCCGCCAGAGGTGATTGGAAGGCTCCGTTCGCGTCCAGATTGTCGGGCTGTTTCAGGCGGCTTGCCTGTTTTGTTGCCTTGACTTGTTTGCATTCAGGGCAGTTTGTGAGGATGTCTCAGCTGGCTTCAGCACCCCACGGAGGAAGATGAGGAGGAGGAGGAAGAGGACGGGGCAGACGAGACGGAGTAGAGGAGGTCAGAGTCCAAGGTCGAAGTCTACACGCACGCCTTAATTCATGTTGCTCCTGTCTGGGCCCTACGAATATAATGATTCGGCATCGCTTTTCGTTTTGGGCGACAAGGCATCGTGTGAAGCCTCTCGGATATATTCGAATGAAGTATGTTTTGACACTTGTTGCTTCGGCGTGGGGCAGTGGCGAGTGCTTTTGGTCCGTAGTGGCATACAGAAGCTTCTAGTAAGTGATTCTAGGGAACAGCGCCACCACGAGTATAACCAACGTTCGGACCGCATCTCTTTCTGTAAAGTTGGGTGGAGCGTGAAGGCATTGCACTGTTGTTTCTTGACTGGCAGCACTGATGTTGTTCCACTGCGTGTGAGCGTGCGTGTATGTATGTATGTATGTATTAAAGCTGTGCGTAGCCCGCCTAGCTTTTAGCAGAAGAGGTTCGCTCTCGCCCCGCCGACAACAAAAACAAGTGTATGTATGTATGTATGTCTGTCTGTCTGTCTGTATGCATGTATGTATGTATGCATGTATGCATCTATGCAAGTATGTTTGTGTATATCTATCTCATCGATGCGCCTTGCTCAATAACGTGCCCCACAAAACGCGGACGCGCCCGACAATCCCCTCGTCCCGCGCCGAACACGAAGCTAGGCGCTGAACGAGCACACATTTGTCGTTTTGTGCAGCCAGCGTCAGCGAATCGGATTTGGCATGGGGTCTAGGGGACGCAATGGAGGGCATCGGAATTGTAAGGGTGAGAAGGCAAGAACCACTGCATCGCTTCAGAGGTTTGAGCGGTTTTGGCATCTTGGTATTTATTATTGTACGCTCGGGCGCCTTCCAGCATCGTTTTTTGACCTGCGGGAGCCTTCCAGCACGGAGTTATTTGTCGAGCGGGAGCCGTCTGACAATTCATATCGTCAACGCGGGTACTTTCTGCGTTGCTTTTCCATCAAGCGGGAGCCTCCCGGCAACACTGAGAGTGCCTGATATTGTTCCCACACGGTCTTGCGCCCAAGACAAATTCGCTCCTGTGTGCCCCACAAGGCCGCTCACGGTCCGACTCGATCCGACCCGTTTCCGAGCTTTCGATTCATATGTCGATCCGATCCGATCGGACGCGAGCCGATTCTCTCGCTGGCCTGCAGGGGCCAAGCCGGATCCGTGATCCTAAACAGTCCGATCCCGATCCGATTCCGCGCCGGTCCAGGCGCTATCCCATCCGATCTGCTCTCGAGACTTAATGCGATTCTGCGACTCGATCTGGCTCGGGCCTGCCAGCGGCATGGGGCGATCTGGGCGCTCCCCCCTTCTCCTCTGCCTCCTCGAGGGCCGAGCGCACATGCTTCCAAGAAGCGCTGGAAGAGGCTCAGGAACCCTCGGCAGCCCCAAGGGGCCGTCAGGGGCTCTTGGGCTCTCGCGGGGGCTTCTCGGGCCGCCCTGGAGGCCCTGGAGGCCAGCCCTGGTAAGCCTCAGGCTTTTGAACGATGTGCGCATACCCAGTTTATTCTTGGTACTGAGGGTGTTCAAGACGGTCCAATTTGCGGCCAAGATCCGCCCAAGTGGGACTCCGAGGCTTTCAAGAGGGGCCCAGGAGGGCCCCGAAGGGCACCTGGAAGGGGGGGGACTGCTTTCACATGCACCTGGACGTCTTTCTCCTGGTCAGGCTCTTGCCCAGGGTTCTCTTCGTGTTGTTCGGCCTTCAGCCCTGGGCCAGCGGAGTGAAAGCCAGGTGAGGGTGAGTCGAAGTGGCCATCGGACTACTCACACGTGCAGGTATCGGCGGCGAGCCCGAGGGGGAAGTGGGAAGGGGCCAGCCATCTCAGAAGCCTCGGAAGTCCCCTTCCTCGGAGAAGTTTCTTGAGCCTTCCCCGACGACACAGAAACCTCGCAGGAGGCCAGAGGCCTTCTGAGAAGCCCCGACGCCTTCTGAGTAGGCCTTCTCCTTTTCATTTCCCCCGCTCGCTCGCCGCCGAAGTATATGCGCGAGGCGGGGGCAAGCGCCAACGGGGTGATATCCAACATGGCATCACCGTGCACCTGGCACGCAGCTGCGAGGAGTAGGGCTCCAGGAGGCTCTGGGTGGGTGACGGGCACTGTGACGAAATGTCAGGCTAAAGACAGGCAGGATCGGACCGAGGTTTAAGATCGTGGTCGATTTGGAGAGGCATACGTGAAGCCGAGGTATGAGATCGAGGTGTAGGACCTTCATGTCTTCGTGCTTGTCGGACGTTCTCGTGTATCCTGGGGATGGGCCCCCTGGATGTTCTGTGTGTTTTGGCCAGCGAAGGGTTTCATGTCCTTGAAGGGTGTTCTTCTGTTCTGCAGCCATTCGTCGCATTCCTCCTCGGGGCCAAGACACAGCAAGAGCAGGAGCAGCAGCAGGATGGAGTCAGGGGTCAGGAGGAAGAGGATCGAGAGCTCGGAGGCCCACATTTTGAATGAGTCAATCCCAGAGAAGTCTAGGTCTGGCTCCTCGCACCGTCGGATGACGGCTGGTTTTTGGACGGTTGCCGAGATAACTTGGAAGTTTTGGCCGTCGAGATAGCGGTCTCGCACGGCGACGGCAGGGCATGCGGGAGCCTCTTGCACGTGGCGCTGTATTGCGGAGTCCCTCGCTGTTTCTGGTGCAGCAGGGCCGTTTCTGTGGAGTTCCGTGAGGTGAACAACGTCAAGAGGCGAGTGTGCCCGCGAATGGACGATGCCTGCCTGCTCAAGCTTGCCGACGGCCGCGGCCTGGTAACAGACCTCCGCAGAGACCAGACTCGCTTCCAGCGTGTCCAGCACGTTCGGGCCTTCCAGCGCAGCAGGGAGGGCACTTCACAGCGGCGAGACCACGCATGGTCAGATTGCCCTTCTCTCATTCCTTCCCTTGTGCTCGTTGATGCGCCCGTAGTCTTCTGGGCCCTTGCCGCTGCTGCTGCCTTTCCCAACGCACCGTCCCTCTTTCTCTCTCCTCCACCAGTGATCCATCACTCCGTCTTCCTCCACCCTGCTCCATCTTCATCAAGCCTTCCGTGTCCTTCTCCTGCCCCCCTTCTTCCTTCGCGCTCGTCCGCTCATCCTCCACCCTCCTCCATTTTCCAGCCGCATCCACTCTCCATCTCACTCCTCTCCCCTCCCTCCTCCGCCTCCTCTGCCACATCGCCTCAAAACGTCGATCTTCACCCCCTCCTTCCCGAGGAGCAGCTCGACGACGACGACGACGATGACCCTCGCCCTCCAGGATCCTGGGCTGCTCCCTGTGGGCCGGCGTCGCTGCGGAGGGGGTTGGGGCGCGGTCGGGTGGGGTCCTGCCGTGTCCGTCACCCTTGTCTTCCTCGTTCTTTGGCCCTCGTCGTCGCCTGCCTTGGTCGTCGTCCTTGTCCTCGCTCTCTGGCCCTCCTTGGAGGCCCTCGTCGTCGACGCGGCCGCAGGGGGATCGAGGATCGAGGACCAAGGCTTTCAGATCACAGCTGGCGCGAGGGCTAAGAATGATCCTAGCTTTGAAGGGGCAGTTCCTAGTGTTTGGGCTTTCCACCCCGGAGTGTTCTTCGTTTGAGGTATCTTCATAAGGGGGCCCTGGGCTTTCGGCGAAGGGACTCATGCTCTTGACCCACGTTCTACGTTCCTTTGGCCGTGTTTCGACTGCATCATACTGGCCAGTGCGAGCTCGCGCCAGATTTTTCTGGCGAGACCTTGCGGCACTCCGACCGTGCATGCCCCCACACGGAAAGCGCTTCAAACGCCTGAAATGCTCCTTTGTGGTGGCGGCGTCCTCGGTGGCGCCTCGTCGTCGTCGCCGCCGTTGCCGTTGTCGTCGTCGCCGTCGTGTGGCTGCCGCCGCCCTTGGCAACTTCCGCAAATGCTTAGATAACCTTCGAAAGCTGCCGAAGTCCCCTGGAAAGCCACCGACAGGGGCCTTCAAGATGGTCTACAAAGGACTCCTAGACGCACAAGAGGCTTTTTGCGATTACTTATCAGCTGCCCCAAGAGTCCTAAGATTGTTCACGGAACGCCCCCTCCATCCTCCACCCTTGCCCCTCGTCTTTTTTTTTCCTGGCCAAGAACCCAGACCCCCGACGTCGCGATTTTTTCACAACGTCGACCCCCAGAGGTCTGGACCCCTCTCCGGAACCAGTTTTTCATCCCGAGTCGTTATTGGACGGTCCTTGGGCCCAGAGGCCGAAAATTAGCGAGAAAACTCCCGTCCTAATTTTTTTGCACTGCGAGGAGTCTGGGAAGGGGGGGGGCAGGCCGCTGTCGCCGGCCCGCCCAGCGCCGCCACCTCGACGAGCAGGAGATGGGCGCGATCTCGCTTCCTCCGTTGGGTGGAGGGGAGGGTCGGAGGCTTGGAGGTTGGCACCAACACCGTTGCCGGCGGTTGCCTCCACCGATCTGCGTCACCCCAGCCGACTAGTAACCTCTACAGGTCTTTCGTTTTGACCCCTACCCCTTTCTCTGGGGGGTGAATAGAACAGGTCCTAAAACCTCCTTATGACAGTATCAGTCTTATTCGGATTAGGAGTCGTAGTAGTAGTAGTAGTAGTAGTAGTCGTCGTCGTCGTCGTCGTCGTCGTCGTCGTCGTCGTCGTCGTCGTAGTAGTAGTAGTAGTAGTAGTAGTAGTAGTAGTAGTAGTAGTAGTAGTAGTAGTAGTAGTAGTAGTAGTAGTAGTAGTAGTAGTAGTAGTAGTAGTAGTAGTAGTAGTAGTAGTACTAGTAGTAGTAGTAGTAGTAGTAGTAGTAGTAGTAGTAGTAGTAGTAGTAGTAGTAGTAGTAGTAGTAGTAGTAGTAGTAGTCGTAGTAGTAGTAGTAGTAGTAGTAGTAGTAGTAGTAGTAGTAGTTAGTAGTAGTAGTAGTAGTAGTAGTAGTAGTAGTAGTTAGTAGTAGTAGTAGTAGTAGTAGTAGTAGTAGTAGTAGTAGTAGTAGTAGTAGTAGTAGTAGTAGTAGTAGTAGTAGTAGTAGTAGTAGTAGTAGTAGTAGTAGTAGTAGTAGTAGTAGTAGTAGTAGTGGTAGTAGTAGTAGTAGTAGTAGTGTTAGTAGTGTGATATGAAAGATAATCGCTGGATATCTGTTACTCGCGCGGCGAGGAACGTAGCTCTAAGGCCAAGGGCCCTATAAACGTTTTGAGAGAAAACGGTTGCGAGAGAACAGGGGGTGAGAGCGCAGCAGCAAGGGCAGGGAAAGAGATATAATAACCTGCTTCTACTTTCCTGGGGAGTGAGCTTGATTCACACTCCTCCTAGTCGCCGCTCGGGCGCATGGTAGCGGGGACTACTTCAAATCACTCGCAAAAGCTACATTACAAACGGAGCAGATTATCTGGATAATCTGTCGCGAGCAAACGGCTCGCACGGCATGCTAGCAGGCTGCCCTCGGGGCGATTTGACGGGTGCTGCTTCACGCACCTGCTGAGATATAAATTCTCGGCGCAACGGGCACTCGGCTGGTATCTTATTACTTTGTAATAAGATGAAAGCTTTGGTAGCGGAGCAATCTGGCTGGTGATCGTCATCACCATAAAAACAGAGCACACACAGAGGCTGATCAGGCCAGGCGCGATGAAACATACAGGCTGCGAAAGAAGGCAGCGTCCGAGTGGCGGCGAAACACACTGAATGCGGACTAACGTGAGCGGCTGGCAAGCAGCGTCTGGGTGGCGGCGAAAGCAAACTGAATGCGGATAGTGTGAGCGGCTGCTGGCAGCAGCGTCCAAATAGCGGCGAAGCATGAACGGGCGGGAAGCTCATTCACGTGGACTTCTTGGTCCCTTTTGCCGGCGTCGTCCGGCTCGGCGCGTCGAATCCCATTATCTGCGCCCATCGACACTGGAGCTCGTGCTTCAGCGAGTGGTGCATGCGCGTGAAGTCGGGCTGATGCACTCTGTGGTTCCGGCGAAGCCACGACGAGTGGCGCTTGCATATCTTGCAGGTCGCGTAGACGCTGTACGGGTTATACCCTACGCGAATGCTGTGCCCTGCCACGGCACACTCGTTGATCTCCATCGGCGAGACCGTCGGCGTGGAGTTATTCCAGGACACGATGCTTGCCGATGATGAGCTGGATACCGTCATGGGCGTGCTCGGTGACGATGATGGGGCGAAGCTGTCCTGCGGCGATGCCGGCGCGGGAGCAGCCGAAGGCCTCGGGGCCGGACCTGCGTTCCCTGTCGATGAGCTGCTCTGGGCCGCGGCAGCGGCAACGGTCTCCTGGGCGTCGGGCATGAAGATGTCTCCGTCGGCGTCCTCTTCCTCTGGAATCGCGGGCTGCACGTTGTTCCGCCTCCCGAGGCGTCTCCCGTCCCAGTTCGGGTGCTGGTCGCCCTCAGCCTTGCCCTCCCGCGGCGGTGGCTTCAGGGTGTTCTGGGCCATCGTGTACCACATAACGGCGAAGATGCTGAATCCCACCATCATTCCCACGAACATCGAGAAGCACGTCAGGTAGCACGTGTACCAGTAGTAGTTCATGTCGAACGGCTGTGGCGGCGAAGGAGTCGGCTGACCCTTGACCTTGCCGATGCACGTGGCAAGCACGGAGGCGATCATGGCGGCGTTGGGCTGCCTGGTGCCGAAGTCATGCTTCTTGGCGCCGAAGAAGGAGAGCAGCAAGCTGGTCTCCATCACCTTGGTGAGCGAGTCGGCAACCATGCTCTAGGTAGGAACCCAAGTCAAGCGCAGCTCGCTGTTGGGATGCACGGACTCCTTGATCGTGGAGGCGACGATGCGGAACCGCTTGTCGGAAGACTAGCCCACGTCGGACTGGATGTGGGTAACGAGGCCCCTGCTGTCGCTGTAAACCACCCCAGGGCGCTTCAAGCTGAGATCGTCGATCTCCTTGAGCGGCGTCTTGGGGTTGTAGGCTTCGGTGAGCAGCTGGCGGAACCATGTGTTGATTTCGGTCCCCTCGAGGGTGGCGTAACCCTCCGCGGTCAGCGTGGACTTCACGGGCCTCTTGACGGTACCCGAATGCCAGGCAACTGGTAGGCATAGATCGTATCGGCCTCCGACTACATCGCGAGGTCGGTGGGTAAGGCCCATGGCCATGCCCCACTGGCTCTTAACACCGTCGATGTTGGCGAACGTGGCGTCGCTGAAGCAAACGGTGGTGCAGGTGTTCGCGTTGATGAGATTGCGCTTCAGCACGATGGCAAAGTCGGAGGAGCCGTGAACGTAGTTGACCGTCTTGTTGAGCGTCTTGGCGTCGGCAACGGTAGCGACGTTCGTGCGCCTGGCAGCCATGCTGACCGGGCAGGCGATGTCGACTCGCGTCTGAACAGCGAGCCAGAGTAGTTGACCCAGGGTGTGTCGATAGCTGGATACCTCCTCCATGGGCAGCTTGTCGTCGGGGGCGCGGCCCTTCGCGAAGGGGATCTCGACAGGGTCGACCTGCTTGGCAGCCGTGGCCTGCGTGACGCGAAACTCTTCGTCAGACTTTGATCGTGCGTCCGCAATATTTGATAATGCCCTCAACCTTCTTTAGATGCAGCTTCTTCCCAAGGCTATCAATGATGCGCTGCCACTCTGTTGAATCCTTGCGCTGAGATATCAAGAAGTCGTCCACATGGGAATGTATGACGGCGGCCAGGCCCTTGGAGTCGTAGAAATTTTAGAGACCCTTCTCGAGCTTGCTCTCGATTAAACCGTGGTCCTTCAACACCTTCTGGGCGTAGAGATACCACTGCCGTCCTGCGTCACGGGTGCCGTAGATAGCACTGGTCGCCATAGCGATTTCACCAGGCAAAGTACCGGGTGGGGGGTTCTTCGCAGGCATGCGTAGCAGTAAGAGCTTCTCGATGTTGCCAGACTGGAGGTAGGCCGTCATGGCGTCATACGACGTGAGGTCCCATCCAGATTGAGCAGCGGCGGCAAGCGTAAGGTAAAGAACATCTCTAGATCCTGTAGGTGCATCAGTGCGGATCTGTGACTTGTTCTCCTGGCACCCTTGAACTACGAGGCGGGCCTTCATGAGGTTGAGCCCCTTGCTGGTGAGCACCCATCGCGTGCCCACCGGGCGAATGCCAGGATTTCGCCTAGAGAGCTCCTTCAAATCCTTCGGCGGCAGCTTCTTGTAAGCCCCGAACTCTATCCACTTGGACCACTCGACCTTCATTGCCTCATCCATGAGCTTCTTCTCCTTGGTGGACACGTTGTCGTACTTCAGCTCCTTGGCGGCCGCCTTCCCAGTAAGGGGGACTTCGCGTAATGAGGGCGCAAATTGTATCTCGTCTGCGTTGGCCTTGAAGTAGTTGTCCAGGTAGTAGTCTGTCTTGTTAGTGTCGCGGGGCTTCTTGAAGCACTTCGGTAGGTCGTCCAGCAGCGCCTTTCTCTTGGCGGCTCGAACTCGAGGATCATCGCGTTCGTGTCGATCACGTCTAAGCGCCTGAGGGGCGTCCTCTCGTTGATCACGTCGTTGTGCCTTGGCTCCTCGTTGATCTGCATGATGTCGGGGGCGACGTAGTTCGACCTCCTCCTTGGCTTGACTCTCCATCTTCTTGGCTATCTCGTTGATGAACTCGGCGCCCGAGCTATCTCCATCGTCATCAACTGGCCCTTCTTGTTGAGGTTCTGGTGGTTCTTGAGTCTGTCGATCGTGGTCGTCTGCTGCTGCTGGAGTTGGTTCAGGATGTTCGGGCTGTTCGGGTTGAGGTAGTGACGGCGGATGTGGTGCAGGTTGGTCGGCAGGGCCGGAGTCGAGCGCAGCTGCGGCCGCATCGGCAGCAGGTAGTAGATGGTCTCCTCCCGAAGGTCCTGGCGCCGAACCGCTTCCACTGGCTCCTCCAGTAGGAACAAAGTCGTCATCACCTTGCTTGCGACTGAGCCATTCGATAAAGGCATGTTGGCGTCGATTAGCTGGCGTATCTGCGATGTTGCCGAAATTTTGGGGGACAGGATGTAGGGCGGAACTTGGTGGAACTGGTGTAGGTGGAATTGGTGGGAAGATCGGTGCGGCAGGCGGCGCTGGTACAGCATCTGTACGCGGTTGCTTCTGGGGCGTGGGGCCGGTGAGGTCCATGAACACGTTTTCGTTGGTGTAGTCGTCCGCTGGCTTGCGCGGCGGTGGAGGCGGTGCGCCTCCTGGTCCTCCTCCACCTTCTCCGCGATCGTGAGGGGGTGGCCCGTCGGGAGCATCTTCTGGAGGGTGTCGAGCTGGTGGAGGTGGCTGGCCGTTCATGGCATTTAGGACTTGACCCCATGGGGCGAGTTCGGAAGCTGTGGCATGGCGTAGGTGTCCACGGTTGACCTTCACCGTCGTAGAGCGGTGGCTGACCCACGTTGGATGTGCCCTCGAAGCCGATGGTGACGCCTGGCCCGTGCCACTGGAGGGCCCATTCGCGCTTGGGCTTGCTGTTCCCACGCCAGTAGTACACCTGGTCGCCAGTCTGGTAGACGTCGTGCGCGTACTGTGCGCCGTCCGCCCTTGACCTGGCTAACGGCGCTCTCGATAGAGACTGGTTGAAGCTCAGGTGCTGGATGGAGGTCTGGGCGGCCTTCATGATGGCTACCCTCTCGGAGAAGGGCTTGTCGGACACGATGCGCTCATCTAGCGATAGGCGGCCAGCATTGTCCAATAGGCAGTATGGCAACCGAAGTCCACGTCCAAGAACCCATTGGGCAGGTGAGTAGCCGCTGGCGTTGACTGAGCTGTTCATGGCCCAGCACACTGCAGCGAGCAACCATTGAATCTTGTGCGCTTCGGCTGGCTGGTCGAACCTGATGCTAAACTGGTCGATCAGCTTGCGAGCGTGGATCTTCCAGAGACCACCGCGGCGTTCTACGGTGGCGTTCTGCTGCGGTGTCGCAGCCGATGTTGTCATAAGCTGGCAACCCATGTCTTCGAGTTCCTTTGAAAACTCTCTCTCGAACTCTCCTCCTCCATCAAATATTACACGTTGTGGGGCTCCAAACGGTGTAACCCAGACCTGTAGGAGCCGTGCAAATACCGCACTCGGATGTCGTGTGGAAACCGTACCGCACATTGTGAACCCGGACGCGAGATCAACAATATTCAGGACAATCAATTGGTTTCCAGCGTAATCGGCAAGTGTGAATAAATCCACCCCAATTGAATCGTTGAAATCCCTATCCAATCGAATCCTTCCAGGTAAATGCGGTAAAGGTCGCTGATGGGCGGCGCAGACTTCACAATGTAGGTTGAGAGCCATCTCGACCGAACGCTGGGATCCGCCAGTGATGCGGATAGCCCGTGCCAGCGACTCGTTGGACGGGTGGCCCGTGTTGACGTGGAGCTGCATGATGGCGGACTTCAGGGTGCGCTCCTCCGCTGCCGTCAGAGGTGGCTCGGCGGTATCGGCAGGGGCAGGTACGGTGCGTCTTGCTGCCCTCCTCCGTGTTGGCTGCGCTGGCTGAGTAGGGTTCGCTTCCCGTGGGGCCGGCTGGTTCGGCTTGCGCAGCTGCTTGGCAAGGGCGCTGACGAGCTCGTAGGTGTAGTTCTCGCTGTTCTTTGCGTGTCGACCCCGGGCTTCGACATGTCGGTGGGTCCTGTCGCAGAACTTCCTGAGCGAGTTGTCCATGCCAAAATGGTCGGTCACGATCCTCCATGGCTTCTTGATCGGGTCTCCCTTCTTGGTCTTCAGTTTGTAGGCGCATCCGTCGAAATCGATCACCCTAGGAAGTTGACGTCGTAGCTCGTTGGCAACTGGAATCTTCTCGGGGTTCCAACCGTCGCAGTAGCGTGGCCACTCGAAGGAGACTGCGAGGTACGGGCCGAACTCCTTGCGAAGTCGTCGCATGGACCGAAGGAACAGTGTAATCATTTTTCGTCGACTTCCGTCTATCCGCCTCGAGCTGTGTGATCTCCTTGGGATCGGTCTTGACAATGAGCCTCTGTAGCGATGTCCATGGTGTGCATGGAAATGCAGCATGTACACGTACGCTGTGATGCTGCATGAGCTTCGATCTGATCTGCTTCACAAGCTTGTTGACGACTGCTGGTCGGGAAAGATCGTGCTCGGGTAATCAATCCACAGCGAACTGCATCACCTCCAGTTGATGTCCATTTCTTTCTGAGCTTACTGTTAGGATTGCAGCACCATTCGAACAAAATCGCCGATGTCGAACTTGAATTTGAACTAGTCCTCGTAGCAGACTGCTAGATCTGTCTGGAGAGCCTGGTTCACCATATTCGGGATGATGCCGCTCTTGTTGGTGACGATGGCCGAGCGCCGTCCTGCAGGAAGTAGCGGCTTCGTCCCCTTCTTGAGAGTGCGGACCCTCAGCTGCTCCTCCTCCACGATGTTGACCTCTTTCTTGGTGTCGTTCTCGATGCCGAGCGAAGCCGACGAGCCGAACACGCACTCCGGGCAAAACCCCAGGTGTAGGCAGTCCTCGTACGGTGTAGACCCACAGGCGACGCAGTCGTTCGTGGGCTCGGTGATGTAGGCTGTTCGTGTAGGAGTCGAGGTAGTCGGTGGAGTGGCTGCCGTAGAGCAGCAGGCCAGTGCAGATGCCACTGCGGCCATCAGCCGTGACCCCTTAGATCTCCTTTGCTGGAGACGCCGAGGTACGTCGATCTCCTTCTTCTGGAGCAGCATCGAGATGCGCTCCTGAAGCGTAGTGTCCTTCGTGGTGTTGTTGACGGTCGGCAGCTGGTCCTTGCGGGTGAGGTCCGTACTGGATTCCCTCATGGCGCCCCAGTCCTCGGGCTGGAGCTGAATGGTGGGATGTCCCGCGCTGCTGGTGACAAGCTTCTGCGAGGCGTTGCCGGTGCGGATCTGGCCCTTCCAGAGCGAGATGTCGATCTTAGAGGGCTCGATGAAGTCGCGGCCGATGAGCAGTCGGAGGGTGGGGCTGTCCACAACGCTTAACACGATGCGTCCCGCACGACCGCAGAGAACGAGTGGGGCTGTGATGCGCCGCTTGCTGGGCAGCGTGCCTCCATTTCCGAAGCGGTAGACCTCGTCCTCTGGCTCCTCCAGGATCTGATCGCCAAGGCCGATTTTGATAAGCTTGTCCTTGTAGCGCTGGTACCACTTGAGACCTGCGACGCAAAATAGGCAGGCGGTGTCCATGACGCCGATGCCGTCGTCGTTGGGTCTGGTGCCGTTATTGGTGGCGTTAATCGTGGGCAGATCCGGGATGACGCGCTCTGAGACCAGGGTCTCTGGCGGTGGGGTCACTGGCCCTTCAGGGTGTAGGGCGACCTCCTCGTCTCCGAACTCGACCTGCTCGGTGATGTTCGCCTGGCGGTGGGAGCGTTCACCACGTCCTCCACCCTTGGGCTTGCCCTTGGACGGCGCGAACGTGCGGGCTCCCGGTGCAGGGCACTCCTTATCGCCGGTCCAGTGGCCCTTCTCGCCGCAATCCCAGCACTGTGATGACTTCTTGCGCTGGTCGACGCGGCTCTGCAGGTTCTTGGCGGGTGGGCGTCGCTGGCGTGATGCCTTCTCGCGGCCCTTGAGGGCGTCCCGAGCTGACCTGATGGTGGCTATGGCTTCGGGGATGGCGGCCAGATCGGCCGCAGCGGCCTCCACCTTCGCGGAGTCGTCGCCGTCGAACAGCTCGGTGATCTCCACGTTGGACGACTCCAGCTCGGCGCTGAATGCCTCGAGCTCCTGGCGGACGATGTCCTGGACGTCGGCCTCGGTGTTGTCGTCGTCATCTTCGCCCTCCTGCTCGTCGTCGCCCTCGGGCTCCTCCACGATGTTGGTGGGTCGGGCCCGTCCAGGTGGTGGTCGCTGCCAGCTGTGGCTGGATCTCGTAGATGAAAGTGCCCACGAGCGCGCGGGTACGCTGGCGTGCCTCTCGGGCGCGTGCAGGTCCGGGAACATGCGCACCAGCAGGGCGCGGATGCGCTGGTAGGAGTAGTGCTCGTCGGGCAGGTTGCCCACGACGCGCTCGCACCGCTCGGCCGTCAGCCCGGCCTTGCGAAGCAGGAACCACCCCGCCACGTCGTCGAGCGCGTTGAGGTCCACCTCGTTCTCGCGCAGCTGCTGTAGGCCGGCCTCGAAGCGTGCGAGCCAGTCCGTCATGCGTTCTCCACGCCTGCGGTGGTGCTGCGTGGACTCGAAAAACTTCTCGAGCGTCTCGCCCTTTTGTACTGGCTTCTGCTGGCCGAGGTGCGTCTCGAGGTGGTCGAGCACGTAGCGATCGCGCTTCCG
>CAUYUJ010015521.1:152366-174866 GCA_963575745.1 Prorocentrum cordatum | reverse complement strand
GTTTCCGCTTGTCCACCGGTTGCGCTGGTAGCCCCAGGCTCGTCGGCCGCCCCTCGGTCGCTCGGCCTTTCGGCTGGCCTTTTCCCAGGTTGGTTTTGGTTGTTTTGGCTTGTTTTCTCTTGTGCATCGGTTGCGCTGGTCTCCCCAGGCTCGCCGGTCGGCTGGCCCGTCCCCAGGCTGGTTTTGTTTGTTTTGGTTGGTTTCCGCTTGTCCATCGGTTGCACTGGTCGCCCCAGGCCCCTCGGCTGGCCCGTTGCCAGGCAGGTTTTGGTACTTTCGGCTTGTTTTCGTGTGTCCATCGGATGCTCTGGTTTCCCCATGCTCGTCGGCCGCCCCTCGGTCGCTCAGCCCCTCGGCTGGCCTGTGCCCAGGCTGGTGTTGGTTGTTTTGGCTTGATTTCGCTTGTCCATCGGTTGCTCTGGTCGCCCTGGGCTCGTCGGCCGCCCCTCGGTCGCTCGGCCCCTCGGCTGGCCCGTTCTCAGGCTGGTTTTGGCTGTTTTTGTTTGTTTTCGCTTGTCCATCGGTTGAACTGGTTGGTCGCCTCAGTCGCGTCGGCCGCCTCTCGGCCGCTCGGCCCATCGGCAGGCCCGTCCCCAAGCTGTTTTTTATTATTTTGGTTTGTTTTCGCTTGATCAGTTGCACTGGTCGCCCATGGCCCGTCGGCCGCCGCTCGGCCGCTCGCCCCCTCGGCTGGCCCGTTTCCAGGTTGTTTTTCGTTCTTTTGGCTTGTTCCTGCCTGCCCATTGGTTGCGCTGGTCGCAGCAGGCCCGTCGGCCGCTCCTCGGTCGCTCGGCACCTCGGCCAGCCAGTTCCCAGGCTGGTTTTGGTTGTTTTGGCTTGTTTTCGCTTGTCCGTCGGTTGCACTGGTCGACCCAGGCTCGTCGGCCGCCCCTCGGTCGCTCGGTCCATCGGCTGGCTGGCCCGCTCCAAGGCTAGGTTTGGTTGTGTTGGCTTGTTTTGGTTTGTCCATCGGTTGATCACTGGTGGCCCCAGGCTCGTCGGCCGCCCCGTCGGTTGCTCGGGCCCTCGGCTGGCCAGTTCCCAGGCTGGCGTTGGTTGTTTGGGCTTGTTTCCGCTTGTCCATCGGTTGCAGTGGCCCCAGGATCGTCGGCCGCCCTTCGGCTGCTCGGCCCCTCGGCTGCACCGTTCCTGGGCTTGTTTTGGTTGCTTTTCGCTTGTCCATCGGTTGCGCTGGTGTCCCGGGACTCGTCGGTCTTCTGGCCAGTTCGAAGGCTGGTTTAGGTTGTTTTGGTTTGTTTTCGCTTGTCCATCGGTTGAACTGGTTGGTCGCCCCAAGCTCGTCGGCCGCCCCTCGGCCGCTCGGCCCCTCGGCTTGCCCGTTCCCAGGCTGGTGTTGGTTGTTTTGGCTTGTTTTCGCGTGTCCATTCGGCGCCTCGGCTGGCCCGTGCCTGGGCTGGTTCTGATTGTTTTGGCTTGGTTTCGCGCTTGTCCATCGGTTGCACTGGTCGCCCCGGGCTCGTCGGCCGCCCCTCGGTCGCTCGGTCTCTCGGCTGACTTGCTCCCGGGGTGGTTGTGGTTGTTTTGGCTTGTGTTCGCTTGTCCATCGGTTGCACTGGTCGCCCCAGGCTCGCCGGCCCGAAATTGTCGGCTGCGGGGCCCAAAGAGCGAACGTCTCTGGGGGTGGGGGTGCGAACCCGTGGCGTGGGCCAGGTGGGGGGCGTTGGCGGGGTTCGGGGGGAAATTGTTTGGGCCCCGAGAACAGACATCTCTGGGGGTGGGGGTGCTGGCCCGCAGTGTGGGCCAGGTGGGGGGCGTTGGTGGATTTCGGGCGAGAATGTATCGGGTGGGGGGCACCGAGAACAGACTTCTTTCTGGGGGTGGGGATGCCACCTCGTGGCGTGGGCCAGGTGGGGGGCGTCTGTGGGTTTCGGGCCAGGAAGTGTCGGGTGGGGGGCCCCGAGAACAGACGTCGCTGGGGGTTGGGGATGCCGGCCCGTGGTGTGGGCCAGGTGGGGAGCGCTGGTGGGTCTTGGGTTAGGAATTGTCGGGTGGGGGGCCCCAAAAACGACATCTCTGGGGTGGGGGTGCCGGCCCGTGGTGGCGTGGGGCAGGCGGGGGGGCGTTGGTGGGTTTCGGGCGAGACATTGTCGCCGAACTGGGCCGAAGCGGCCAGCGCGATGAGGAGGAGTTCAGGGGTGGCAGCTTGCGTTTTTAATCGCGGCCATTCGGCGGGCAACAACGCGCGCGACCTTTAGGCGAAAGTAGCAGCTATGACGCTGCTGCTCAAGGTCATGTCCACCATCGGGTCGCTCGCCGAGTACCAGCCGTTCAGCGAGGTGGACGTCGACGTTGCTGCGGCTTCGCAGGGGGTCCGAATATGGCGAAACCAAAGTGACATTTAAGCGCCTCTCCGATCCATCCGCTATGCCATCACCAACCCTCTAAGTCTGCCTGCCCTCGACCCCGCGGACGGCGGGGTAGCGGGGGGTGGGCCGACATGGGAGGTTGATGAGGGCGCGGCGGAAGGCTTGGAGGGGGCGCAGAATGCCGCGATGGCTTTGTTATCTGGAAGGTTTGGCGCGTACTTCGTTCGGAGCTTGCAGCCTTTCTGGGCGCGGTCGCGGCGCCGCCTGGGGATGTTCGAGGCGCCGGGGGCCTGGCCGCCAGCGCAGGTGCGTCTCCTGATTCGGGTGGCAGTGGAAAGGGCGTGGCAAAGATCGACGGCGAGGTCGAGATCTTGAGCGAGTTCAAGAGCCTTGAGTACTCGGCCTCGTTGCCATCCAGACAGCCCGCGACTGCAGCGCGCCGTTCTCGGCGTCGTACTGGGATCAGGAAGGCGCCCGGCATGACAGAGCTGGGCAATCCGGGCGGCGGCGTGCCGAATGGCGGCGGGGGGCGCTGGGCGAACGGTTGCGACGTTAGCGCTTGGGAGAAGGTCGTGGACTGCTTCAAGGCCACGCTGGTCAAGCAGCAGGGCGTCGCTGCCAAGGCGCGCTCGCTGGAGAGTAGCCTGCTGGAGAAGGTCCCATCTCTGAGGGAGGTGGGCGCCGGGCGCGGCAAGATGCTCGAGCTCGTTGAGCCCGGAGAGGCGCCGACGGAGATCGCGGGGCGCGCGCCGGCCGCCGTGTTCGAGGCGCGCGTGGTCCAGGCCATCGAGGACGCAAGTGGGTCCTAACGCCATCAAGGACTCTTCGCTGCAGTTCGCGACGAGCGGCGCGATGCGAAGTTCTTCAGGGAGAAGGGCGCGCGCGCGACGTTCGTGGCGACGCTCGAGGCCTGGTCTTCGGAAGCCTTCAACTCGCGGGCCGGCTGCCGGGGGCGCTGCAGGGCGGCCAGAGCACCGCGGTGCAGGGCGGGCAGTTGTCGAGGGCAGCACTGCAGGGCGGCCAGCTGCCAAGAGGAGTTGCAGGTCGGCCAGCTGCCGAGGGCGGCTGCTGGGGCGGGCGCTGATCCAGCGCTACCAGGTAGGTGATGTAGTAAATTTCAAGGGGGGGGGATGAAGGGGCAGAGCGAGGAGGGGGGGGAGGCCTTGGGGAGGGGGGGGCTCAGGTGGGGGCCGGGGGGGGGGAGCGGCAGCGGCGGCAGCTTGCGCCGCCGGGGCGCTCGGCAGCGTGCACGAGGAGAGTGCGTCTTTTACTCGCGGCGGAGGTGGAGACGCAACGTGGAACCAGGCGCGGCAACCGTGGGCCCTCGCCGGCTGTCTGATATCCTAGACGCCTCTCCCTCGCCAACTCCCCATCGTCTCCCTGCCCGCCCGCGGGCCCTCGTTGGCCCGCTCCTCCCGCTACCTGCCATCCGGTGGGTTGTCTGGGGCGTCCTGGGTGTTTCGCGGTTGTCTTAGCTATGTGTCGTATGTTGTCAGATGTGTGTCTGGGGTGTCATGGGGGGTCGTGGGCTCGGCGTCTGAGGTGCCTTCGGGTTTTTGGGTGCCTGGGTCGTCGGGTGGATGTCTTAGGTGCAGTGTGTGCATTTTGTGTTTGATGTGTGCTTCGGTTGTCTGATGTGTGCCGCGTGGTTGTATTGGGTGTCGCGGATGTCTGGGCTGTCATTGTGGTGCCTCAGGTATCGTATGGGTGCTTTGGGTGCCGTAGGTGTTTGGGGTGTATTCTGCCGTGGGTGTGTCTTGGTGCCGTGGGTCCTTGGGTTGTCTGATGGGCGCGTCTCTCGTTGTCTCAGTGGGTTATCATTGGTTGTGGCTGTTGTTTTGGGGCGAATGGGGTGTGCCGCGGAAGTCGCGTGGGTGTCTGGGTTGCCTTCGGCGCCCGTGGTTCCTTATCTGTGTGTCTTGGGCGTCGGGGCAGGGCGTCTTCGGTGCCTCCTGGGCGCCTCGGGCGCCCGAAGGGCGCTTGGGGTGCCCCGTGGGCGCCTTGGGCGCCCAGTTTCGCTTGTCCCGGCATTGGGTCGGGCCGGGCGCGGGCCTGCGGGGCTGACGGGGTCGAGCGTCGGGGGGGGGGGGGGGGCGTGGCCTTCGCCGTGGCCTTTTTGGTTCAAGCGCGCACCGCGTGCCCCTTGGGGGGGGGTCTTGCCCTTGGAATGTTGTTCTCGGCCGGTGTGCCTTGGTCCTGCTGCCTCTCTGTGGCCGTGGGGGCAAGACAGCGGGGGCTGCGGATGTCTTTCCATGGGCGGACCATTCCGCCGCGCGGCGCATGGAAGCCCGGAGGCTGGAAGTGCTCCGAGACAGGTCGCCGCGCGTGTCGAGGAGGCGCCTCGGAGAAAGGAGAGGGCGCCCGCGTGGGGCCACGTGAAGGCCGCGCCCGCCGCGGAGCGGCGCTGGGCGCGCTCCGCGCCCGCTTGGCCCCTCGCGCCAGGTGGCGCCGCAGGCTCAGGCGCAGCTCCCGCAAGCAGCCAGCCAGCCGGCCTGGCCCTGAGCGCGCGCTCCCCAGCTGCCGGGCGCCCGTTTGCCCGCGCAGGCCAGGGCCGCTCGCGACTGGCTCCGAGCGCGCGGCCCTCGGCCACCAGCTGTCGGCGCGCTGGCAAAGCTGTCGGCGCGCTGGCAAAGGC
The DNA here is from genome assembly GCA_963575745.1 of Prorocentrum cordatum. Taxonomy (NCBI): domain Eukaryota; class Dinophyceae; order Prorocentrales; family Prorocentraceae; genus Prorocentrum; species Prorocentrum cordatum. Next base: position 169,904 of record CAUYUJ010015521.1, on the reverse strand, counting down.
CGGGGCCGCCAGGCGCTCGGCGCAAGGCCCGAGGCGCGCCGGTGGACTGGCGTCAGGAACCAGGGGGTCGTGATGGCCGTGGCGCTCTGGACTGGGCTCTTGGAAGGGGAGACAGGCCGCGGGTTCTGCCTGCTCGCCGAGCTTGGAGCTGGCAAAGGCTCCGCGCACCTAGAGACGATGCTGCCTAGGTGTTCCCATCGCGCGTTGCTGATCCACGCGCGCAGCGCGGGGGAGTTCTTGGCCTGGTCCAGGGATCATCGCGTTCCTGACGACGTCGCGCCCGATAGATGCGGCCACCCTGAAACTCGTGGGCTACATCCATCACCTCCGGGAGGCAGGCGCTGCGCCAACCGTGCCGAGGTCGCGACTGGCATCGGTGACTTTCTGCGCCGCCATCGCTGGTCTGGAAACGGCGTGCCCAGTGGGACCGCGTCACAGTGACCGCTGCGGCGGCAGCGCACAGGCGCGACCGCCGGTGTATACCGTCGGCGAAGTGCGACAACAAAAGGCTGCCATCAACGCCAGTAAGGACCTCCTTCTCCGGATCACGCTTTGCAGCGAACTGCGTAAATTATTTGGCGCGCTCAGGAAAGGCGATTCTATCTGGGGCCAGCCAGCGCGGTGGTCAATTGCTTGGGAGTTCCCCGCAGGGGGATTACTGTACGGGGTTTGCGATAAAACCAAAGCGACCGAGGCCGCGAGCCTCCGCATCGAGTCGCCCATGCCGTGGGCGGTGCCGGCCAGAGGAGCGTCGCCGACCCCTTCGAGGTTGGCCAGGCGGTTCCGCGACGATCTGCAGAAGCTCGGACTCAGTGATTCAGAATACGCGGTGCCATCCCCGTGGGCGGTCTGGGCAGGCGAGTCACCGCCCGGCGCAGCGTCGGCAGACGAGTGGCTCTCGCAGATCCGCTACGCCCTGCGCGTGGCGGGACTGTCGCGCGAGGCGGCGGCGACCGTCGCCCTGCGCGCGGCCAAGCGGAGGGTGCTCACGTGGGCGGGCACCAGCGGCCGCTTCAGCGAACCGGAGCTCGCCATTCTTGGGCGCCACCGTAGCGCGGGGGTCGCTAGGCTCGTCAGAGCTTACTATGCATCAGAGCCCTCAGTCCATGTGCAGAAGCTCGCGCAGCTCCTCGGAGCCATCGCGGATAACCAATTCCTTCCTTCCAGACGGCGTGCCAGGGCTGCAGTGGGTGGCGCTGCCTGCGGCTGCAAGCCCGCAGCTGGCGCCCGCGGTGCCCGCCGTGCAAGGGCGCCCTCCAGCGCCGCGGCCAGCGCCGCGTCCGCCTCCGGGGCCAGGGCCGCGCCCGCACGGGCACCTCACGGCCACGAGCGGCATAAGCAAGCGGAGGGTCTACGTCCACATCGCCGCCCTGGTCGAGGAGGGCCGCGCGGGGCCGAACAAGGTAAGGTCACCGTCGAGTGCGCGCACGGGGTGGTCACCAACCCAGGGCTGAGGAGTACTGCGATCTGGGCCCTGCCTACCGCAAGCGCCGCATCGAGGCCTTGTTCGCCGCTCGACAGCACGAGGTCGAGGGCGCTCGCTTGCCCGGCGCCCGCCTCTGGGGCTGCCGCGAGCGCCCGCGCCGCGTGCAGAAAGAAAACGTACCGCTCCTCGCAGACAAGGTCCGGTTTGAGGAGATTGGGGAGCGGCGCGGCACCGCCAGCGCCGCCGGACTCCCTCGAGGAGCTTGAGACCTGGGCGTGCCTGGTGGAAAACCTGATCTTTCTGGTCGGCTGGGTCACCGATGTAAAGGCCTTGGAAGTCTCTCACCAGCGGTTCTGGGCCAAGGTTCGGAAGAACCGTGTGCCGCGGCCAGGGTGCCGCAACCTCGCTGTCGCGGAGTACCGCGAGGCCTGCGTGGTTTGCCAGGGCCAATGGCGCAAGGCAGCCCAGGACAGCGACAAGCTCGATGCCGCCATCCTCGAAACCATGCCACCTGACAACGGCGAGCTCGACGTGGCGCTCGCCTTGGCACCTCGGCTCGCTGCGCAGCCCAGCGCGCCAGCGCTCGGGTCCACCGAAAGCCTCCAGGCCGCGCAGCAAAACTTCCTTGCGATCCGCGACAATGCGCACTTCTGCGCCACCGAGGACGCGGGCGGCCCACCGCAGAAGCGCAGGCGCTTATCCAAGGCGCAGAGGATGGCGAAGAAGCAGCAGGCCGCGGAGACCGCGTTCCCAGACCCACACGGCAGCATGGGCAAGGCGGCCTGCAAGGGGGAGCCCAGCGGCAAGGGCAACGCCATTGGCAATTGCGAGCACGTGAAGGCAGGGGCACGGGGGGAGTGGTGCCGCTGCGTGCAGGAGACAGGCACGTGCCCCTTCGACAAGAAGCGCTGGTTCCGCCGCACTTGACTAGCGTCCGCAAGCGACGCGGCGGAGCTCCAGGGCGCCGCAGCGCAGAGCGGCTATCTGCCTAACCTGGACTGGGTGCCCACGCGGTTTTCGGGCACCCCGAATACCACGCCGCCTCGGCGCGTGCCTGGTCGCCGACCACGCCCCTCGCCTTCGCCGCGCGCGCCGCCAGCCCGCAGCCGGCAGCGCAGCCAGCCCAGCCCAAGCGGCGAACCCACTCGCAGCGCCCGTGCCCGCGTCGGGCCAGGCGCAACCTCCTTCATTGACGGCGCAGCGCCTCCGCTCGAGGCGCCACTGCCCTCTGCGGGAATGGCGGCGACCTCGGGGACGCTGCCCCTGCCGCCATCCACGCCGTCCTCGCAGGGCCGCTCCTCCCGCGCCAGCAACGCCAGCGAACGCCAGCGCGCCCCTTGTAGCCCACCGAGTCGGGAAAGGTCGCGCACCTCGCTCAGGGCCCGCCCGCCGAACCAAGGCAAGACTGTGCCCATGCAGTGTCGCACGCCCAGCGGGATCAGCGTCGTTGACCATGCCGCCGCCGCACTGCGCCCAGAGCTTACCTCGCGGATGGGCGAGCTTGAAGGAACGCCGCTGCCCGACTACCAGCCCCCGCGGGTCAACTTGCGGGCTGCGGGCTGCGCGCGCGCAGATTCGGTCCCACGGCGCGCCGCCCTCGGCGTGCGCATCCGCTCACGCCAGCGCAGCACATTGCCTGGGCCTGGGACGCGTCCGCGTTGCAGCCCGCCAAACCGTATCTGCAGGATGCGCCGAGCCAAGTGCCAAGCAAGCAGGGTGCACAGTGCCCTGCAGTGGATGAAGCATTGCCCAGACCTGGAGCACTGGGCCACGGCGCAAGTGGCGCGCTGGGCCGAGGGCGCACACCAGCTGGCCGCAGCAACCGCGCACTGGAGGTCGGTTCTCGCCCCTGAGGTCAAAACAGTTTTGCCCCCAGACTATAATGGCCCGCTCCACAGGGCAATGCTGGACGCGTCTGGTCACGCAGACCTGGCTGTGTGCGACGACATCGAGCGCGGTTTCCCGATGGCGGGGCTCATGCCCGATTCCATGCTTTTCGGCAGCGCGGACCGTGGGCACCTGCCCAATCGTCGGGACCTCGCAGATGCGCTGCAGCACGCGCTCCAGCGCCTGGACCGCACGCTGAAGGACCTCCTGAGCAAACCGCGCCAGGAGCCAGGAACGCAGGACATCTTGCGCCAAACGCAGGAGTACGTTGCGGCAGGGAAGATGGAGGGCCCATGGGAGGTGCCTAGGCCGCGATGGCGAGGTCGTCAGCACAGTGCCCTTCGCAGAATAGTTTCCGACGCAGCGGTTTCCCAGGGTGCAACACCGCGCGGCAAACAGCTACGACGTGCGGCCTATTGACAGCTGCACCGCGAGCGGCCTCAACCCCGCAGCCACGGCCATCGAGGCCATGCGAGTCACAGGGCTCTCCGCGCTCATGGCCACCATCCAGCACGTGGCAGAAGTTTTTCAGGATTGGGGCAGCGACGGCGAACCGCTTCTCGCGAAGGGGGAGCACAAGAAGGCATGCCGCCAGTGGCCCGTTCGCCCAGATGAGCGCAATTACGTGGTAACACAGGTCTGGAGCGACGACGTGGGCACCGAAGGCGGCTTCCTCGCGTTCGCCCACATAGCCCTGCCCTTCGGCGCCCTCGGCGCTGTCTGGGGGTGCGCGCGCGTCGGCGGGAGTGTTTGCCACGCGCTCCAGCGCTTGTTCGCGGTCCCTCAGATGGCGTACGTCGACGACTTCTTCCGCGCCTCGCCACGCCGCTTCGCCGCGGTGCAGTAATGGATCTTTGGCCAGCTGCACAACCTACTCGGCATCCCGCTCAAGAACGAGAAGGGGCAGGCCCCCGCGCAGCGGCTCGAGATACTGGGCTTGGAGGCGGCCGCAGCAGCGCGGTGGTCTGGGCTGCGGCTTACAGGGAAGGGGCGGTCCCAGCTCGTGCAAGCAGTGGAAGAGGCACTACGTCTCTCGCGATTGGCCGCCAGAGACGCGTCCCGCCTGGGTGGGCAATTCGGCTTCGCAAGCACTGCTCTTTTCGGCCGCGTGGGCCGCGCTTACACCCGCGTAATCAGCTCCCACAGAGGCGGTTGTACCGAATAGCTCGGGTACGGGCTACGCTGGTGGCGCGCTCTGCTGGCTCTGCCGCTGCACTACTACCAAGACCATGACTGCAAGTCGAGGCACGCAGTCGCATGGGCAGACGGCTCATGGGCAATGGGCACTGGCGATGGCGCACTGGGAGCCGTGCTTCTCGCCGCCGACGGAGGCTGGACCTGGTCAGCAGTGGTGCCCGCAAACCTGCGCGAAGAGCTGCGCAGTATCGGGAAACGGCAGCGGAACGCTCAGTCCGAACTGCTGGCCGTTCTCATGTTGTTGCTGTCCTGTCCCGAGCAGCTCCGCGGCCGCAGCCTGATCCTGTGCGAAGACAACCAGGCCGCGCTCGAGAACATCCTGGCCAGCTCCGCCTCGGATCCCGACAGCCGGTCCCTTGTCGTGGGGATATGGCTGCTGGCGGCAGCTAGGCGGATCAACGTCTGGATCGAGTATGTCCCCAGCGAATCCAACCCCGCCGACTGCTTCTCCCGCCCTGGAGAGGAGGCAAAGGCGGAGGAAATGCGGCAGCTCTTCAGCATGCACGGCCTCGTCGCCACTCCACCGTGACTGCCTTCCTCCCTGCAGACCGAGCCCGAGGCGTGGGCGCGGCCGTGGCAGCCGCCCGCAACCCCAAAAGGTGGACCGCGCGCGCCGAGCTCGCGAAGACAGCCGCTCGCCTCGGCGCCACCGACGGCCCCACCATCGCCCGCCTGCTGGTCCGGGTTACTTGGGACGCGCGCGACGGCAGCGTCACGCTGGGCTGTTTGTAGCTGCCGCGCAGGGACATCGTCGCGCAGGCCACGCACTACCATGAAGGGCTGGCACAAGTGCTCTGCATGGCGTTCAAGCGGGCCCACCGTGGGCGCGCGTGCACGACCATCGTGGTGCGCCAGGGCGATTTCCTTCAGTGGCCGCGTGCCGCCGCCGAGTGCATCGCTTGCCTGCGCGTCAGGGTTCTCGGGCCCCAGCTAGACTACGACTGGCTCAACGGATGCGCGGCGCCGCGCGACGTGGACTCCTCCGATGTCGTCGCAGGCTTCTTCCGCATCCCCATCGAGGGGGCGCGAGCGCTGCAGGACAGCGCCGGGCTGGCGCGCCGGGGCTTCACGTTGTACGCGGAGCAGCAGGCGCAGCAGTTGCAGCAGCGCGCTGGCGCCCCCGCCGCTGGCAGCGCAAACGTCTCCGCTAGGGGAGAACATAACAAAAACAACGCAAACGTGGGATGCATGGGCTCGGGTGGCACCGGCCGCGACGACAGCGCGGCGGCGCCGGCCCGCGGCAGCGACGCACTGGTTTCACAGGATTGGCTTGGGCCGCGTCGGTCGAGTGCTGGCGCCGCCTTGCCGTCGCGCGCGCAGGCGCCCCCGAACCCGCGTTCCGCGAGCACGGAGCCGCTGCCGCCAATGCGCGGGTTGGTGGTCCCTCGTGGCAGCTTCAGAGCCCCCGGGGCTGCGCCAACGTCGGCTGGTGCGTTCCCGCCGTCGCCGCTGCGCACATTGGTGTTTGGCCGTGGCACTTGGGCCCGGCCCCGGCCAACGCGCCCTGGGTTGTTGTAAGCCAAAGGGCCAATGTGCAGAGTGGGCTGGCGGGAACAGCGCCATGTGCTTTTGGGGTCCCAGGGCGCGGGAGTAACCGAAGGAGGTCTTCGGAGTCGGGCCATCCTAAGCAATTTCTTTTGGCGGGCGCGGCCCCTCGGACGTGGCGGCGTGCGCCCGGGGCTGCCTCCCCTAGCCTGAGCGGCGCCCGCGGGGGCACCAGTGGCAAGAGATCGGGGGCTCGGCTCAGCCTGTCGCGCCCGGCTCTTGCTTCGCGCGCGGGCCCGCGCTGGCTGAGTCCCCGTGCGCGCCGCCGTGCTCGCGCGAAGCGTCGTCTGGGCGAGTCTGTCCGGCGCGCCTCGGGACACGCCCCTTCCCCCGCCAAAGCCAATGAAAGTAGCAAGGAACGGGGGGTAGTCTGCGCCGAACGCACAACTGGTGGGCGGGGGGCCCTGCGACGCAACCTGTAGGGCAGACCGGGCTGGCCTCCCCTCTGGCTTTCTGGCGAGACTGCGCCGCCCCCTTGCCTCGGCAGTCTCAAGCACCCCCCTCTCGTCCGGCGCCCTCCGTCGTCGTCGCCCCCCCCCCCCCCCCCTCTGCCGGGACAGACCCAGAGCCAGCGCCCTGGTGGCTCGCCGCAGGCAACCGTGCGTGGGGGTTGGCTACGAGCCTGCGCGCGACGCCTGCGCGGGCGCGGCTGGGCACGTAGCCACCTCCTGCTCGGGGGCCCGGGGTTGGGGCTCCAGGGGTCGTGGGCGCGGGTGCCTCCTGGGTGTGGACGGGGGTGGGTGGGCGCTAAGGACAAGGATGGGATCGGGTGCGCAAGGGTTGAGGCGGGTGGGCAGACTGCCTCTTACTTCGAGGCGCGTTCGCGAAGCTGGCTCAGAGGGCGCGCCTCGTAGGGGGGGTTCCCTCCGCCCCCCCTCGCGTTCGTGTTCTGTCTTTATCGCATGTCCCGGCTTTGGGTTGGGTCGGGCGCGGGCTTGCGGGGCTGACAGAGTCGAGCGCAGGGGGGGGGGCGTGACCTTCGATGTTGTCATTTTGGGTCAAGCACGCACCGCGTGCCCCCCCCGGGGGGGGGGGGTCTCGCCCCTGGAATTTTGTTCTCCCACCTTCCGCTCGCAGAGAGGGCCGGCAGATGGGCCGCGTTCGGGAGGGGGCCGGCAGATTAGCCGCGTTCGGGGCGGCGGCGGCGCGAGGTCAGGGAGATCTCGCCCCCCAAGGCGCTCGGCCGCAGCCGCGCGGCCTGGGCTCCAGGGGTCGAGGGCGCGGGTGTCTCCTGGACGGGGAGGGGTGTAGGTGGGTGCTAAGGGCAAGGATGGGGCTAGGTGGGCAAGGGTTGAGGCGGGCGGGCAGACTGCCTCTTACTTCGAGGCGCGTTCGCGAAGCTGGCTCAGAGGGCGCGCCTCGTAGGGGGGATTCCCCCCGTCTCCCCTCGCGTTCGTGCTCTGTCGGTGTGCTATGGGTGTCGGGGGGGAGGGCCGCTGAATGCGGCTTCCCTCCTCCGACCTGTCCCCGGCTTTTATTTTTCTGCCCCGCTCGCCCCGAGCCCCCCTCCCGGACTGCGGCCCGACCTGGTTTCTCTGAGGGGGGGGGCGCGACCGCCCCTTTCACCGCCTCGCTTTGCCGCTTTGGCGAACGCGCTCCATCGAGGATTGGTGGGGGTGGGGGGGGGGGGGGGGCGGCGTTCTGTTTTCGCAGGGCGGGGGGGTGGTCGCGAAAGTCCCCCCCCCTTCGGTGGCCGCCCTATTCAAGGGCTTCGGCCTCTGTCGATCCTCCAGGCCCTGCGATCCGCCAGATTCTGCGATCCGCGAGATGGGTGGTCGGCGGCAGAGAACGCCTCGTTCATCGAGACCAGGGCGAAGCGGGCTTTCCCGAGGGACAGCGCTTTCGTCAGTGCCGTTGTTGCTCAGGCTCGCTGGCCAGAGGAGGAGTGCGCTGACGACGCTGAAGTCATGTCTCATTCGAAAACGATGCGCGATGGCATCTTGGACCTGCGGGCGACCGAGGTGGGCCTTTGCTGGATTGATGCCAGCAAGAACGACGAGGCCTTCGGGGAGCGCGACGTGGACGTGGGGGGGCAGTGCGCGAAGCAGCGGGCCTTTCGCTCGTAGTGGGCGAGACAGGCGCTCGACAAGAATGTCGACGAGTAGAGCATGAGCGATGCCAGTAACAGGGCTGACAATGTGGGCGACGTGTACTTGCCGATCACGGTGGTCTGGAAGAACGAGGTCTGGGGCGGCGCTGTCATCATAGCGACTGAAATGTGCGTTGACAAGTGCCTCGAATTCCATTCTGGGGGGTTGACCTGCGGAGGCAGACCGTGGGTGAGTTGGAGTGATCGCAGAGAGGGCGGAGTTTTTTGTGCATCAGGAAGGGTTTCAAGGGTGAGTGCACGGAGTCTTCGGCAAATGCCGCGCGTATTTCCAGGGCCGCAGCGGGCGCTCCAGGCGCGAGTGCGTCTGGCCAGACCGCCGCAGCGGGTTGTCCGTCGACTTGGGATCCACGCTCCGCGGAGCCATTGATCCTGGCCTGCGGGCCCGAGAACGCGCCCGCGGCCAAGGAGGGGCTCGAGCGCGGTGGGGGGGCAGTTGGCGGCGAGGTCGCGCCGATGTGCCTGCGGCCAGCTTGCCCTGATCAAGAAGAGGTGGGCGTCCGGCACGATGGGCGCTTGGAACCTCATCGTCTGCGTCAGCAAGCCATGCGAGTGGGCGTGGGCTCGTTCTCGCGAGGTTATCGGCGAGGTCTCCTCCGCTCAGGACGCCGCCGACTCCCTCGTAACTTAGAGTCCGTTCTCGCTCAATTGGGCGACCTGGGGCAGCTTCCAGGCTTTCGCCGTCAAATTTTTGACGGCGACGCGCTGTTGATGGATTTCTCGAAGCAGGGTGATATCAAGGGTTTCTCGAACCCTCTTGAGGAGAAGGTCCAGGAGGTGGTCGGCGTGCAGAACGCCGAGGTCAACCGCTGAGGCACCTTGCACTGTTGCGCGTGAGTGCTCCGCAGCCGGGCCGATCGGGCGCTGCTCGCAGCGGGGTGGTGGTCAGCTCGCGATGCGCTCATACTTGCGAGGTTCAGGTATGGACCGTGGAGGCGTCGAGAGTCCAGAGGCAAGTTCGAGCGCGATGGAGGCCGGGACAATCGCAGAACGTGCGTCTTAAGTCATGCGCTCGTTTGACTTCCCGTAGAAATTTGGCCCCGGAGGCTCGTTGAAATCCAGAGTGGGAGCCCAACGTTTGATAATACATCAGCACATATGGAACTCGGCAGTCGAAACTGAAACTCGTTGAAAGTCGTTGAAGCCCTTTGAAACTCGTCGGAACTTTTGTTAGTGGTTAGTGGGATGGAGCACATAGAGTTGCAACATTATTCGTCGCTTTGGGCGTCGGCTGAGGTTTGAGGTCCAGGCCCCCTGGGGTCAAAGTTTGACTTCAACATCGAGGTTTGCGGGGGGCGCTTGATGGGGGCCGTGTCTCCATCGAGCCCCTGCCCGAGATCGCCAATTGGAAGCAGGCAGTGGAAACCATGGGAGCGCGTAGGATCCCATTATGTCGCTCAGCCCCATCCTCGGCGTTGCCCCTTTCCCATGCGGGGGCTCGTTGACTACCGCGCTGCGCTTGGTGGCCCTCTCTGGCCGCCCGGGGGCCCGCTCTGTGCGCGCGCTCTTTTTTGGGTCCCCTGAGATCAGGTGTCCTTGGGCATCTTGTTTATCTAGAGAACATCTCCCCCCCCCCTCTTCGTGAGGGGGTCTCCGCGTGTTGCGCCCCGGCATCGGGCGTGCCAGTTTTTTTGTTTGTTGGTTTGTTTTGTTTTTCTCGGCTTCCCGGGGTGCCTCGTGGGAGGCACCTGGTAGGTGCATGAAGTGGTGGCCACGTTCAGACCCCCACTGTTTGCTTAAACGGCGGCAGTCTGAAACTTGTGTTTTTGGGGTGGAGAATAGGCGCGGCCGGGGCGCATTTTTGGGGAAGCAGAACTTGCTGGCTCGGCAGACTGGCCGCCCGCTTCCGCGCGAGGTAGTCGCAGTGGAGGGGGGGGGGGGATGAGGGGGGCGTGGAGGAGCAGCGCGCCACTCGCGCCGGAGCGCGGGGCGAGGGGTCCCCGCCAACTCGTAGCAGCACGTGCATCCAGCGGCCCACTCTCATCATCGCATCTTGTTTCGGCCGTTTTGGCTCAACACCTGTGATTCCACGTTCCAGTGCGTCGCTCCTGGGAACGTCCCGAAAGGGATTGGGGGACTGCCGTGCGATCCGATACGGGGTGGTCCGTTGGCGTTGTCAGAGAGCAGGGCAACTACAATGACATCAGCTTGTCAGAGGCCCAGACATCATTGTTCGAATGCATGGTTTATCTGGGACAAAGAAGTCAACGGCGCCAATCGAGCCTCAGCATTGAGTTCTTGGCAGTGGAAAGCTGGCGCTGGAGGCGACGTGCAAGTACTCGCTCTCCTTCCCAACTTCAGTGGAATATGTTCAGCTAGGTTGGACGTGGCCTTGTGTAATCCTTTCTGGGCGAAAACTATTGCTGCATCCATGTCCCTCTTGTTCGACGAAGCGGCAATTTTGGAAATCGCCCCGCTACCGGCTCACGTGCAATTGGATGCGCGTGTAGACGTTTTGCGTAAGCATGAGAACGAGCTGGGTTCCGCGACGCGCGACTCCCAGTTGCCGCTGTGCCATTGCTCGCATCCCGTGGTGATGTCAGCACCAGCTGGGAACCAAGTGCTGTCTCTGTCTTTGTTTTTAGATGTTGTGGACTTCGCGCGAGGAAGCAATCCTCGGCGTAAGGTTGGGCTTCGTCCTCACTGGCAGAAGGTGCCTGCTCATGAGTTCTCGAAAAAGCGAAACTTGCAGATGCGGCTATAGATCATGGTGCTCGTTGTGTCTTATCTTCACAGCCATTGCGTGGGGCCTTCCCCGCTGGGCGAAAGGCGAGCACCCGCGCGCGCGCCGTGGCGGTGGTCAAATCGATGAGCTCATAATCTCTCTAGCAGGCGAGCCATGTGGTGTCATCTTCGCAATCCTTCTCGCAAAAGGCGATCGGGCTGAATCCGGCCACCCCCTGGGGCTCCCCATTTGGAACCGCCGCGCGCGCCCGTGCCCGATGTGTGCGCGCAGAAAAGAATCGCCATGCGAGTTGTGATGTCTCGGTGTGTTCGATCTCCCTTGTGCAGCCAAGGCGCGGGCGCATTCTTGCAGCGCATGTGGTGAACGCAAAATCTTGGTGGATCCATCGCATCGCCATGCGCGGAGAGAAATATTGGCAGACTTGTCATGCGATCGTCGCGCAGATGTGGTTTTCGGGAGGTGCTTGCTGCAAGACCTACCCGAGCTGCGTATTTCACGGGGGGTGGTCGTCTGGAACCCCGCGCGGATGTGTCCGGCGCAGGCAGTGGTTTCAACCGGAGCTGCCCCCGCAAGGCAGTATTTTGGAGGCATTCAAGAGAGGGCGGGCGCCGTTTTCTCAGACAATCGAGGTGGCATCCGAAGCTTCGTTCGTCATTAACTGGCTCCATGCCATGTCGCTTGGAGTGTTGCGGTCTTTCCTGGGCGCCCTACTTTGGGCTCTGATCGATGCCAATGCCTGGGCGGGCGGTGTTTGGAGTTAGTTCGATTGCGCATGGATCTCTTTCGCCTGCCATCGCGGCGACTTTTTGGTTTTCTTTTTTTGTGGGGGGGGTGGGGGGGTGGGGGGTGGGGGGCTTCTGATGCTTTGCAAGGGGGCGTTGCGGTGGTCAGGGCCCCTGGCGTGAACCCCGAACCGACGATGCGCGTTGTCGTGCGCACGGCCAGTGGAATTCAAGGTAAAAATGGCTAACGCTTCGCGCCGCGTGGCGCGATGAAACGCTGAGTGCGTGGTTGGAGCGTGGTTCGGCCGGCGCTCGCTGCGCCCTTGTTTACGAGGGCCCCCCCCCTTACGATGAACGCGCGGCTCGGCGGGCTCGAGGGGTGCCGCGGAGCAACGGTCGGCTGCAATTGATGGGTCAAATTTGCGAGGGCGAAGCGGAACGCGAGTGGGGCGAGGTGGGGGGCGGAGAAGGAAGAGGATGAGGATGCCCGCGGGGGTGCGGGGCAAGATATGCGCCCCTGGGGGCGGCGCCAGCGTGAATGTCGAGAAACGTTGAGCAGACCTGAGGCAGAACCTCTCCCCGCCCCCCGCCATTTCTTTCTCCTGAGCGGTCAGTGGCAGCGCGAGTTTCCCTTTCCTCGGCCCTCGCCCGACCGCCGCCCGCGGGCCGCGCCTAGAGTGGGGGGGGGCGCCCGATGGCCGCGCGGGGGGCGGGGCTGACGGCCGCGGGCGTGCAGATTGCACCACTGGGTACAAACCCGCGCGTGGGGGCCGCGAAGGTCCGCGCCCTCTCTCCCGGCAGAATTCCGTTTTTGGGTTTTCGCGCCGCGAAAAGCCATTCCGCTAACGCTCGGTTCACCGCCGCCGGCGTCGACGAGGGCGGGAAGGGGGGGGGGTCCGCGTCCGACGTTGCCTTCTGGGTGCTTTTGAAGCTTGCGAGGGGAGTGCTGGCCGCGCTGGGCCCAGGGGCCACGGGTAATCGAATCGCATCCTGCGAACCGCCCTGGGGCGCCATGCCGCGGCCAAGGGCCGCGAACGCCCGAGCGCATCCGTCAGCGCGAAGCCGCGCGCGGGAATCCGTCGCCCCGAGACGGGGATTGGGCCGCGAAGCCGAAGGGCCGGTGAAATTTGGGGTCGCGGGGTGGGTGGGTGGGGTGTGGGTGGGGGGAAAGACGTGGCCGATGTGGGGCGCAGCCTGAACGAGCTCGGTTGCCCGTGGGCCGTGGCCCACTCGCGGCTTGTGCGGTGGTCCGCGCGTTCGTTCGCCGCCGCCGCCCACCGCCGCCGCCGCCGCCGCCGCCGCCGACGCCCAGCCCCAAACGCCCGGTACGCGTCACCACCGCCACCGCAGTCACCGCAATCACTGCTGCTGCCACCGCTGCTGCCTCACTCGCCACCTACCACCACCACCACCACCACCACCATCGCCACCACCACGCCACCACCACCGCCGTCCAGCAACACCACCGCAACCGAGGCGCCCGCGAGGCGGGCACGAGACGAAACTTCGGCACGCACACCGCATGGGGCGCCCACGAGGCGCCCGCGGGAGGGCGCTGGGCGGACACGAGGCGAAACCTCGTGCAAAACCACCCAGTTATTCAAGAAACGCAAGTAAGAAACAATGCTTGCCGAACAAGCACAAGTAACGGCGATGCAACTCCATGGAACCAGTTTGCACCGCACGGCTGTAACGCGTATGCGCATGTCGACGCATGTGGCCATGCCGAAGCCATCAGCGCATGTAAACGAGACTATGAGACCCCAGGGTAGTGGAGTGATAGTGGAGCAATAATGGAGCAACAGTGGAGCAACCATGGAGCAATGATGGAACCTAAACGGAGTAAGACTTTAGTTAGAATGGAGTCGCATTAGAGTACGCATATAATGATAAAAGAGCGTTAACAATGCAACCACGGAGTAATGATGAAGTACAAGCTCCATCCTTGCTCCACCCTTACCCCATCCTTAGTCCATTCTCATTCATTTGTGTTTTTTTTTTTTTTTTTTTGTTTTTTTTTTTTTTTTTTTTTTTTTTTTTTTTTTTTTTTTTTTTTTTTTTTTGTTTTGATCTTTTTTTTTTGTCTGTATCACTTTATCATATTATTAGATCCTTGTTCCATTCAATCACCGTTCATGCTTCATTCATGCTCCTGGAGCTGTGATGAGCGTCGCAGTAAGGTAAGCCTGTCGCCAAAGACACGCTCGTACGACCTTAGGATTAACGTTGCACTTCTGTACCGTCTTCCTTCCCTCCGCTCCGTCCTCCTTCTCCCCCTCCTCCCTCCGCCGTCGTCCCAGAAGGAGGCCCACGGAGTCGCCGGGGGACGCCGCCTGCGCCAACGGGGCGGCGGACGAGCACTTTTGCCCGCTGGCCGACTGCGCGCACGAGTACATTCGGCCTTTCTGCCCGTGCAGGCCGCGATCGTCGTCGTCGTCGTCGTCGTCGTCGTCGTCGTCGTCGTCGTCGTCGTCGTCGACCACCCCGCAGCCGTAGATCCTTGTCTGCCTCTCCTGCGGGGGACCAGCGTCCACCCCGTTGGCGCCCCCTCGTGCGCGAGAGCCCGCCCTCGTGCCAATTCTTTCGCGCTGGCCACTTGGCGCCCGAAGCCGCCTTTTCGGAGCATGTTCTCATCAATCTTATCCTTCCTCCTCCTCCTCCTCCTCCTCCTCCTCCTCCTTTTCCTCCTCCCCCTCGTCGTCCTCCTTCTCCTCCTCTTATCCTCCTCTTCCTCCTCCTCCATTTCCTCCTCCTCTTCCCCTCCGCTTCCTCCTCCTCCTCCTCCTCGTCCTGCTCGTCCTGCTCCTCCTCCTGGCGGCGGACGCGTGTTCGCCCGCGCCGCCCAGAACACCATGGTCAGGAGCCAGTCGGCACCTCCGCCAGCCATTCCAGAGGGCTTGGCACCCCCTGGGGTGGCCGGCTGCCTCAGACAGCGGTCGCTCCCAGGGGGGAAGTTGTCGACCAGCCAGGGCCTGTAGACTCCTTTGCCTGGGATCGTCAGCCGCGCGGCGCCCGCCGCCCAGCCGGCGTGCCGGCCCGCTCGCCAGCCGCGCCTGGCATGCGCGGCCAGGCCAGTGCCGTCTGCCCAGCGCAGCCCAGCCCCAGCGCAGCCCGCCGCTGCAGGAGGAGGGGCGACCGCCACCCGGTCAGCTGCCCAGCGCGCGGCCCAGCTCTGCGGTGCGCTGCCCGCGGTCGCTGGCTGCGCCCGCGCCGCTGGGGTCGCCGCGTCGCCGGTCGGCCGAGCCTGGGCCGCTCAGCCCGGTGAGGGCCGCGCCGCCGGGGCCTCAGCGGTCAGTTCGGCGCGTCGCTCGGGCGGGCCGGGGCTGCCGGGGCCCGCCAGGCGCTGCGCTGCGCTGCAAGCAGGGTGGCCGTGCTGAAGGCCTCCTGTTTCTCTTCCTTCTCCTACTCCTCCTCCACCACCTTCTCCTCCTCCTCCTCCTCCTCCTCCTCCCTGTCCTCCTCTCTCTTCCTCCTCGTCCTCCTCCTCTCCTCCATTCCACTATGGAGTATAATAGCGAAGGGAACCGGGAACCGGGAACTGGGAACTGGGAGCTGGGAGATCCAGGAACCAGGAATTCTGTTTTTTCGGGAACGGGAATTCTGTCAATTCCGGGAATTGGGAACCCGGAGCTGGAAGCCGGGATTTGAGAACCGCGGGAGTTGGGAGCCGGGAGCCAGGATCCGGGATTTGGGAAGTGTGATTCGGGAGAGAGGGATAACGAAGAACAGTGTAGATATATAAGCATGTATACATGTATGTGTGTGTATGCATGTATGTATATATATATATATATATATATGTGTGTATGTATGTGTTTATATTTGTATGCATGTGTGTATGTATGTACGCATATGCATTCGTATGTATGTATAGGTATTAGTATCTGCATATGTATATGTACATGCGTATGTACATGTATATGCTTATGTACACGTATATGTATACATTCATGTATATTCATATGCATATGCGTATGTGTATGTATGTATACATGTATGTATGTATGCATGTATGCATGCAATCATGCATGCATGTATGTATGCATGTATGTATGTCTGTATGCATGTATGTATGTATGTATGCCTGTATGCGTGTGTCTATGTATGCATGTATGCGTGCATGCATGCATGCATGCATGCATGTATGTTTACATGCATGTATGTGTATGTATATGTATCTGCATATGCATAAGTATATGCATATGTATAGATATAGGTATACGTACTTCTCTATATATATATATTTATATATGTGTGTACATGTATATGCATATATGTATGTATGTATGCATATGCATATGTATGTGTATATGTATATGTATATATATATATATATATATATGTAATGTTCATGCACATGTATTTGTATATGTATATGCATATGTCTATGTATATATATATATATATATATATATATATATATGCATAAGCATGCGTGTATGTGTATGTTCATGTATTTGTATGTCTATATTTATCTACAGGTATAGGAGCAGGTGTATGTATATGTATATGCATGTATTTGTGTGTATGCGTGTATATATGTATGTATGCATGTATGCATGTCTGTCTGTCTGTCTGTCTGTCTGTATTTATGTATGTATTTATGTATGTATGTATGTATGTATGTATGTATGTAGGTAGGTATGTATGTATGTATGTATGTATGTATGTATGCATGCATGCATGCATGTATGTATGTATGTATGTATGTATGTATGTGTGTGTATGTATGTGTGTATGTGTGTATATATATATATATGTGTATATATAGATATCGGAGTAGGCTGGGGGAAGGCCCAGAACTCCTGTCTCTGGTTCGAATGGGGGGGCGGGGGGGCCGGGTGGGCTCTAAGAGGGTTCAGAAGGGGCCCAGGACCCCCCCAGAGGCTCCCAAGCTGGCCCAAGAGGCGCCCAAAGCGCCCCAGGTTGTCTGGAAGGTGGCTGAAGAGCGCACTGAGATGGCTTCTGGACGGGCCACGAGCGCTCGAAGACAGCCCAATACTGCTCCTAGACGGCCACAAAAGGCATTCAAGACGGTCCAAGAGGCCGCAGTGAAGGCCCTCCAACGGCAAAAATCAAGCGTTTATGGGAAAACGTATATTTCTTTGATATTTGCTTTTCAGTTTACCAGTGGCCGTGACGGCCCCAGAGGTCTAGATGGCTCAAGAGTGCCTCCAGACGGCCTGGAGAGAACTTCAAGCAGCACAAGAGAGCCCCAACACGGCCCAAGAGAGTACCCAGGCACCCCGAGGGGGCCACCGGAGGATCCCTACATGGTCGGAGAGGGCTCCAGAGGGCCCCCAAGACGGGCTCAGGTACCCATGGCGGGCGAAGAGGGACCAGGAACGCCCGAACTGGGCTCCCAGAGGGTCGAAGAAAGGCCTACCAGGACTCCCTGAAGACGGTCCAGGAGGCTGCCGAGAAGACTCCCAGGTGCAAAAAGATAGCATTCCCCATGGAAAAACGTACATTTCTATGATTTTCGCTTCTTATGTTTCATCGGGGAGGGATGCTGAGGACGAGGAGGGAAGGGGAGCGCAGGATGAAGAGGGCTCGAGAGGAGGAAGGAGGTGAAGTAGGTGACGGAACACAAGGAGGGACACACAGAAGAGCGGGGAAGACAGGGAGGAGGAGGAGAAGGAGGAGGAGGAAGAGGAGGAGGTGAAGGAACAGGGATCCCTTTTCAGGGAGACGCCGACGAGGAAAAAGGATGAGTAGAAGATGATGGGAAGAGGGATAACGGGAGGAGGAGGAGGGGAAGGGGATTGCAGTGGACCGGGGATGATGACGGCGATGACGCTGATGATGTCGACGACGACTATGCCGACGACGACGCCGACGACGACCAACAAAATGTTGATGATGCGGATGATGATGCTGAAAAGTACGATGACGATTATGGCGATGGTGATCACGATGCTGATGATAATGGTGACAATGCTGATTGTTGTGATGGTCATGGTGTAGG
>CAUYUJ010015521.1:107366-147366 GCA_963575745.1 Prorocentrum cordatum | reverse complement strand
GAGGTCTTATGGAGGAGGACCTCTATCTTGACGTTCTGTGGCAGCATCCTCATGCTCTTCGTGGCCCGCGGGGCGGCGGCGGCGGCGGTCCCGGTGGGGCACTGCAGCGGGCCGCATATCTCGCCGCCGCGTGGCTGCTCGCGGACGGGGCCGACTGCGTCAGTGGAGCTTCCTCATGCGTCAGCTCGGATCCAGGCGGGAAGATCAACTCCCGAGCTCCAGAGTTGCAGGGTCCCAGCCATGGCAGGGTAGACGCGCAGTTGCCGCGGTAGATGAAGACAGCGAAACGTCAATGGCGCAGCCGCACGCGGCGTCTTGCGCGCAAGGTGCGTCGATTTAAGAGCGGCGCCCCCTTTCTCTAGGATGGGGAGTTGCAGTGGCACGCGCGCCCACCGCTCAAGTAGATCTGGTAGCTTTGGTGGGAATGGACAGTGCCGTGGCACGCGCTCGTCAGGAAATTTGAAAGGCAGGCGCCGCAATCCCTGGGGCTGCGACGGGGCCACCATGGCGAGCAGTATTTGCGGGGGCGAATGCCATTTTTGTGCCGATGGCCCCCGGGGCGCTGGATCATCGCCGCAGTGCAGCGGCAGCGGCGATCAATTCGGAGGGCGTGCAGACTCAGGGCGGTGGCGCCTTGCCCCCCTGGCCAGTATCTCTGGAGTTGCCTTGGTGGTCGCGGAGAGCCCTCCTCGGCCGCGTCCGGGATCCAACGGCGCGCCAGTGCAGCCGTCTGTCGACGGCTCCTGGCGGCTTCCTGGATCTGTCCACGGCCTGTGGTCAGCAGCCTCGTTTGCCGCCGTCAAGAGCCGCGCGTGCATTGGCGCGCGAGCTGTCCTACCGCCGCCGCAGATTTCCAAAGTTGCGACGCCGTCTTCAGGGCCGCAGCAAGTGCGGGAGCTGCCGCCCTTCCTTGGCACGGCCGCCTCCGCCGCGGGGCCAGCCGGCCGCGGTCGCGGGCGGAGCTCGTCCATCAGCTAGCGCATCGTTGAGGGTTGCGGCTCTGTGGGGCCCGGCGAGATCAACTTCGTCGATCGACAGTGCAGCGCGGGGGCCGCCATCTTGCCTATGGGCCAATTCGCGGTCCCCGAGGACCAGCGAATGATTGCCCCCCGCGTCGGCGGTTTCGGTCAACTTGCACGCTTGCGGCTAGGCCAGCTAGCGCAGGCTGCCCTGCCAGACAGGTCGCAACGCCGCGGATATGCGCACCTACCTGAAATGCCGACGGTAGCGATCAGGACCAACCTCGCGCGCGATTTGGCCCCTGAGATATCCACCTGGTTGTCTTCCATGGCCAGGGTGGAGACCGAATGCGGCGCTGGGATGAAACGACGACGTGCCCGCCGACGTCAGCTCGCCCGACAGGTGGTCGACGTGGCTATGTCTGGTCGTCCCACCGTGGCACGGCTATAATTGCCATCGGATCTACGTGCCGAAACAGGAGTCACAGGGGTAGAAGTCGACGCCGATGAGATGCGTGGGCGTGGCATCTGCATGGACCAGTGCGTCAACTTAGACCTCTCTGTGATCCTTCGACGTGGTCGCCGCTTCCATCAGAGCTGCGCCGACGCCTGGGGCGCCGCGTGCTCCGGCGATGCCCCTTTGCGAGCAGTGGGCGAAGCGCTTCGTAGCGACGGGGCTGGATCATTCTTTTTGCAATGCCCAGCGTGCAGGCGACGCCTTTTGGTGGCGCGCGAGGTCGCGCGCATGCAGGTTAGGACCGCGCCCCGCGTGGCATCCGCAGTGCGCGTGGCGCCCGATGTCGACGAGGTTCTTTTCGCGCCGCGAGACGCGCCGCGCGGCGCTCCTGCGCCCGCCTGGGGGCAGCTGTCGCCTCAGGGCTCGCCGCAAGGCTTTGCGGCCGACGTGCTTCCCCGGTGGCCCGCCGTCGGACCGACCGGCGAGTGCGGCGCCGAGGCACGCCGCAGTCGCGCCCGCCTTCTTTCCAGCGAGCTCATCGCCATCGCCGACCCAGGTGCGTGGGCCAACCTCGTGGGAAGGACGCTGGCGCGCCAGCTGTGTTGCTGTGCCGTGGGGGAAGGGCACCGGCCGCAGCAGTTCCTCACGAGAAAACCCATGGAGCATTCTAGGATTGGGCAGCGGGACTCGAGACTGCACGTGCACCCATCCGGCGAGCACCCGTCAGGTTGCCGTCGCGGATGATTAGGTCCGAGCTACCATCCGCAGCCTCACATCACCCATTGTCAGAGGATCGGGTAGCAACCTGCCAGGCCTAGTCGGTCTCCGCAGCATGGAGCCTATGCGCGCGATCCTGAACATGGGCCAGCAGGAGCTTATCTTCCCAGGCTGCGGCGACATCCAGATCCGATGGCCAGCAGGCGCCGTCCGCGTCCCACTGCGGAGGGCTCCAGAGCGGGTGCCAGGTGATGGTCATCGATGATTTCGAGATGGCCGTGCAAGGTCCAGGCGGCGTGCTCGACCGCGGCGCGCAGCTGCTCGCCCGCGCCGACGAGGCGGAGATGGAGACAGGACACGACGCCAGCAGCTGCCCCTTCCTGCCACGAGGCTTAGTAGCTGTCCCCCCCCGGCTTTCCATGAGCTGAGGTCCCTTTAGGGAGCGCCCCGGCTCTCCTTGCTGCGGAGCCAACGTTGCGTCCCGACCGCGCTCTGGTGATAGAGCTCGCACCTTCGGTCGCTCGAGCTCTTGGGCAGCGCGGATGGCCGATGCGGGCGCTCCAACGTGCGTGTCTTCTCTCTCTCCATGTCTCTCCGTTCGCCCTAGTGGAGTCGGTCGACGTGAAGACTGGTTAGTCTGGGCGTTGGTACCGCCTAGCCACATTTACTTGGGAATCGTGGCGATCGCGCCTGGGGTCAACTACATCAACTATTAGTATCGTGTCGGAGATGCAGTGTACCTTGTGCTGCTATCGCCCTGGCGGGGCAATTTTGTCGCGCAATAGAAGTGGCCGCGAGCCCAGTAGCTGGCATGAGACTGGTCGCAACCAGGTTCTGCCGACCTGGGCTCGCGCCATAACCCCGCGAGAACTCGCCTGCCAAGACAGCGTTCCACGCCGTTGCGACGATGGGGCAAGGGGGCGAGCCTGATGTGCGCGTGCCCTGAAGGCTGGGTGCACCAGGGCTTTGGCGCTGGGCCGCCGACCGTCCCTCGACCGAGGGCGCTGCGTTCATTTTTGCAGGCGAACATGATCAGGACAAAAGTGCTGTCGCAACTCCGCGTGCGTTTGGTCATGCAGTTTGGTTTGGTCCGAACAGTGTCTGCTGCTCGGGCGGAGTCAATGAGTGTGGGGCCCACGTGGGCACCAGCTGCTCCTCCTGGCGAGGAGGCTTTGGCTGCTTCGCCGAGTGCCCAGCGCGCTTGCGCCCAGACTGCTCGTCAGCCCCGCGACCCCGATTGAGATTGGATGCGTCGCAACGACAGGGCTCGCGAGGCAAAGAAGTCTCTCGAAGTGCGTGGGGGCGCATCCGACCTCGACGATCCAGCCGAGATCGCGGGCCAATGGGTTGCGCTAGTGCCGGCCGTCGCTAGCAACGACGCAACGGAGGATTATTGGGTCTCCCACTGGTGCGAGAGCACCGTGACGCGCGTTCGCGTGCTCCTCCGTGCGCCCTTTTTTCCGCCGGCAAGACTTCTTGCCCGGTATCTGTCAAAACTTAGGCAGGCAGTCGGACGATTTGCACCGATCCCAGGCATGGGCCAGGCAGTCTCGCCACCAACGCGTCGAGCTGGAGACGGAGCGACCTGCCGCGTGTGGTGATCTGCCTTGCGAATGGACAGACAGAACCGCGTTCCATGTAACCACGCTGCTTCCGTCATTTGCATTGCCCACCGAAGAGGCAGAGAGGGTAAATGCATGTCAGAAGAATGTGGTGGACGTCTTCGGCGACATTGGTGGCGACTTCTCCGAGCTTGGTACGGAGACGCAGCTCGCCCGGCTGTTCCAGGACACGACCATCGAACGCGCCGGGGAGCTTTGGGTTGGCGAGCACCTGGCGGACTCGCGCGCAGCAGAGACCATTGTTGGCTACCGTGCAGGGTTTCCAGCATCCACTTGCCAGGCCACAACCTTGGAACGTTCCCTGGCCACGGTCCAATCCATGGGACCTCGTATGCGCGCATGGGGGCGTGCGGCGGTGAAGCCCGTGCCTCGCAGATCGCCGCCCGACGACATCTCCAGACTGGCGACGTCTTCAACCTGTTTGCTGGCTGTGATTTGGGCGAACCCACCGTCCAAGAGTATCCCCTACAATGCCTCGGGTCTAACTGCGTTCTGGTCATGGTCATGGCGCCGTCGCGCCGCAGTGCCGGTCCGCTTCGCGGCCTCAACTACCGTATCAACAACGGGACTTGGCCTGCCCATGACGAGGAGGATGCGCCGCGCATTGCTTCCTGCGGATACGTTGCGATGACGCAGATGCGCGAAGGGCGTTGCTCTTGTGCTGAAACACCGAGCCCCACTTGGCTCAGTACAGTGCCGCCGTGGGAACGGGTATCCACAAATCCTCGCATGGAATATCGGTTATGTTCGACCAATGTTGTTTGGAACCCAGCGGTCCACGAGGCCTCCCAGCCAAGAAGCCGTCATTGGGTTTCGCCAACTCGCTGCGTCTGGTCGCGTTCTTCAGGAGTTTCAGGTTGAGCGGAAACCGCTACCGCGACGTCAACTGGGGGCTTGGCCAATGCGCCAAGACGCTACAGGTCTGGCCCTGGCGTTTCCCTGAACGCGTGGTGCACGGCGTCGTCGCACTCGAAGCCGCTGTGGAAAGCTCAGTCGCCCTGATGGCCGAGCTCTACCCGGCCACGGGGGCCAGCAGCAGCCCAGAGGATGTCAGGGAGCTCGAGCGCTTGGAATGAGCCGAGGAGGATCCGAAGCACCATCGGCACCAGCACCATCAGCCATGCCAGCGCCAGCAGGAAAGTCGCGAGCCCGACCGAAAGCGTCTGGGGCCCCGACGCGAGCTTCGGGCGCGCAGACATCCGCCGTCACACCGGCTGCCATGCAGGTCACCAACACGCCAAATGTGAAACGATGCCCAGAATGTCCGGGCTGCCGCAGAAATCGCAGCAGCCTGGGCCCAAGTCGCATCAATATCCGTAGAAAGTGTACAATCCCAGCAGGCGTTGAGGCACCATGGTCATGCCCTGGACGAGCGCGCGATCCTCCGCGAGACAAAGCGCCCCCTAACCGCGCTGGGAGGCCTGGAGAGCGCCGCGGTTTCGACGAACCATGCAGGGCTGTCCAAGAGCGCCACGCCAGCCAACGTTGATCCTTTCCCCGCGAGGCACGTGTGCAGCAGTCTCAAGAGCCTGCGGCAGGAATTCCCGGGTCACAGGTGAGTCCTGACACCGATGGCCCGCCTCGAGGCCCCATCGACGACCCTGCACCGCCAGCTTCTAAGCGTGGCGACCTCCTCGACGACGGCGGGCCGCCGCCTATGCCCACGGCGCCCCGTGCCGCCGGGGTTCCTCGGCCACGACCTCGAGTCGTGGACGCTGCAGCGAGTCGCGCGCCAGAGGATTGGACGAGCTTCGACGTCGCGCAGAGCTTGCGTATGCTACGAACGGGGCGATGGTTCGCAGATGCGAGGTGGGATCCGCGAGCTACACTTACGCTGGCGGCATTGTGCGCGGACTCAAATGGAACACATATGTATCGCAGCCCAGTGCCCGGGCCGCGTTAGCCAGGTGATCGCTGGCGTGGCGGGCACCTGCCGCGAGTGCGGGGCTTGGGCAGGGAACGCGTCGCAGATCGCCCCCCCGGTCGAGGTGGTCACGGCTCCCGATCAAGAAGTAAGGGGGCGTCTTTCTCCGCCACCGGTGCCCGATGTGGTACGTGATTAAAAGGAGCCGACCGGCGGCATGCAGCGCGGCTGTCCGAGGGAGATTACAGCGACGTTGGGCGTCCATTCTCTAAGCGCTTATGCCCTGCCATCTTGTCATGCTGGATCTCCATCTTTGGGCCACTCAAGACTCTGATTGTTGATCGCGACTGTGGCGTACTTGGAATCAGAGCTAAGCTATTCTTCGTTCGACGCGGCATTGTTGTCCGAGTTCGCGCGCCAGATCAGCGCGCCCGGATGATCGGGCGGCGCGGTGCCATCCGACGGCGCGCCATGCATTGTATTGAAGAACAACTACGGCGTGAAGGATTGCGAGTCAGCATGCCCGACATTCTTTCCAAGGCTGTATATGCAGGCAACTCCTTCATATCTCGCGCAGGAGCCGCACCTTGCAACGCCCCGTTTGGGTGACAACCGCAGATTTTGCCCGGCGTGTTGGCGCTCCCAGACGACGCAGCCGTGGTGGCGCGCAATTCGCGCCAGCTAAGAGAGATTGCTTTGCAACGGATCCCGGATGCTTCGGCCAGTTCGCGCATTGACCGCGCCTCGAGGACGAACGCCGCGTTCCCGGGGGACCCTGGACTGATAGACAAGACAGGCGTTTTTTTGATTTCGGCCCAGCTCCATCCACTGAGGATGTGAGCGGGCCGAGCGGTCCAGCCGCCGTCGTCGAGATGAGTGACCAGCGCTGCATCGTGACCGTCAAGTACCGAGGCTCTGACAAATTATCCCGGCAAAGCAACCTAACAGCGATGTGTAGGAGCATATATGGAAACATTCCCCTTAATATTCAGATGATAATCCAGTTGTAGAATTCTGCTGTTCTCCCAGTCGTAGTCGCATTCGCGATGACAGTCGCAGTGGCAACGGCAGTCGCAGTCACAGCCTCAGCCTCGGCCTGCCTCAGCCTCAGCCTCAGCCTCAGCCTGCCTCGGCCTCAGCCGGCCTCAGCCTCAGCCTCAGCCTGCTTCAGCCTCAGCATCAGTCTGCCTTCAGCCTCAGCCTCAGCCTGCCTCAGCCTCACCCTGCATCGGCCTCCGCCTCAGCCTCAGCCTGCCCCAGCCTCAGCCTGCCTCTGCCTCTGCCTCAGCCTGCCTCTGCCTCAGCCTCAGCCTGCTTCAGCCTCAGCCTCAGTCTGCCGTCGGCCTCGGCCTCAGCCTCAGCCTGCCTCAGCCTCAGCCTGCATCCGCCTCAGCCTCAGCCTCAGCCTGCATCAGCACCAGCCTGCCTCAGCCTCAGCCTCAGCCTCAGCCTGTCTCAGCCTCAACCTCAGCCTGCTTCAGCCTCAGCCTCAGTCTGCCGGCAGCCTCGGCCTGAGCCTGAGCCTGCCTCAGCCTGAGCCTGCCTCAGCCTCAGCCTCAGCCTCAGCCTGCCTCAGCCCCAGCCTGGTTCAGCCTCAGCCTCAGCCTGCCTCAGCCTCAGCCTCAGCCTCAGCCTCAGCCTCAGCCTGCTGCAGCCTCAGCCTCAGTCTGCCTTCAGCCTCGGCCTCAGACTCAGCCTGCTTCAGCCTCAGCCTCAGCCTCAGCCTGCCTCAGCATCAGCCTGCCTCAGCCTCAGCCTGTCTCAGCCTCAGCCTCAGCCTCAGCCTCAGCCTCAGCCTCAGCCTCAGCCTCAGCCTCAGCCTGCCTCAACATCAGCCTGCCTCAGCCTCAGCCTCAGCCTGCTTCAGCCTCAGCCTCAATCTGCCTTCAGCCTCGGCCTCAGCCTCAGCCTGCCTCGGCCTGAGCCTGCCTCAGCCTCAGCCTCAGCCTCAGCCTGCCTCAGCATCAGCCTGCCTCAGCCTCAGCCTCAGCCTGCCTCAGCCTCAGCGTCAGCCCGCTTCAGCCTCAGCCTCAGTCTGCCTTCAGCCTCGGCCTCAGCCTCAGCCTCAGCCTCAGCCTGCATCAGCCTCAGCCTCAGCCTCAGCCTGCCGCAGCCTCAGCCTGCTTCAGCCTCAGCCTCAGCCTGCCTCAGCCTCAGCCTCAGGCTCGGCCTGCTTCAGCCTCAGCATCAGTCTGCCTTCAGCCTCGGCCTCAGCCTCCGCCTGCCTGCCTGCATGAGCCTCAGCCTCAGCCTCAGCCTGCCTCAGCATCGGATTGCCTCAGCCTCAGCCTCAGCCTGCCTCAGCCTCAGCCTCAGCCTGCTTCAGCCTCAGCCTCAGTCTGCCTTCAGCCTCGGCCTCGGCCTCAGGCTGCCTCAGCCTCAGCCTGCATCAGCCTCAGCCTCAGCCTCAGCCTGCCTCAGCCTCAGCCTGCCTCAGCCTCAGCCTCAGCCTGCTTCAGCCTCAGCCTCAGTCTGCCTTCAGCCTCGGCCTCAGCCTCAGCCTGCCTCAGCCTCAGCCTGCCTCATCAGCCTCAGCCTCAGCCTCAGCCTGCCTCAGCATCAGCCTGCCTCAGCCTCAGCCTCAGCCTCAGCCTCAGCCTCAGCCTGCTTCAGCCTCAGCCTCAGCCTCTGCCTTCAGCCTCAGCCTCAGCCTCAGCCTCAGCCTCAGCCTCAGCCTCAGCCTCAGCCTGCCTGCCTCAGCCCTGCCTCAGCCTCAGCCTGCCTCAGCCTGCCTCAGCCTGCATCAGCCTCAGCCTCAGCCTGCCTCAGCCTCAGCCTCAGCCTGCCTCAGCCTCAGCCCCAGCCTGCCTCAGCCTCAGCCTCAGCCTGCTTCAGCCTCAGCCTCAGTCTGCCTTCAGCCTCGGCCTCAGCCTCAGCCTGCCTCAGCCTGCATCAGCCTCAGCCTCAGCCTCAGCCTGCCTCAGCATTCAAAATGTGGCCCGGGAATGGAGTTCTGGGAATTCGAAGAACACGAAGTGGCCTACAGTTGGCTCGGGGCATTCAGAATCATGTCCAGGAATGGAGTTCTGGGGACTCGAAGACCACGAAGTGGCCTACAGTTGGCTTCGGGCATCCAAAGTCATGCCCAGGAATGGAGTTCTGGGAACTCGAAGACCACGAAGTGCGTTACTGTTGGCTAAAAAAGCAGTCCCCGGATTCCCGCGGCAGTCCCTGGATTCCCGCGGCACCCGTCTGGCATCTGCCCAGACCCCCTTGGGGGGTCATGATGTTTTCTTTTGAGACCATTAGAAACCTATCAGTCTTCGCTGTTAGGTAATGATGTCGCCTTGGAGACGTGCGACGATTGATGGGCTCTGGGGGCTGGTGCACATCGTTGCGCGTCAACCTGCGCCGCCCCGCGGTCAGGCAAGGACTTGTTGCGGAGCAGTATATCGTGAGTCCATCGGGAAGACTCTCCGACGCTTCGGCCTTGCACGTCAGGTGGCGCTCGCCTTCGAGTACCTCGGCAGGAACGTCTTATCCTTCGGATGCTGGCGCACGCCCGGACGACTCGACTCACGATGGTGGGGGGCTGTCTGCTACCGACGAGGGGTCACGCGAGGATTGCTTGAACGACCGAGATTTGATCGACACCGCTTGGTGGGCCTCCCTAACACATGATCGACAGACGGTCATGGAGGATGCGTTGTCAGCAGGGTCTGTGACGTTCGAAGTGTTCGAAGAACAGACCCAAGCAGCTCCCTCACATCCATTGCCGCGCGCTATTTCCACGGCGGTTCGCCAGCATCACTGCTGGGTCGCTGCCTGACAGTGGATGCTGTGCCTGTTCTTTACAGTGGAGGCCTTTCACGTCGATGAGAACTGCAACGCCTATGTGGAAATGCTGGTCCCGGGCGAGATGCGCAATCTGCTTTAGGATCAACCAGTTCCCGACAGACAGTTTGCACGCGTCTGGGTCTACGTGGCAGGAACCAAGAAGGCTGGTGTCGGACGTGATAT
This sequence comes from Prorocentrum cordatum, assembly GCA_963575745.1. NCBI lineage: Eukaryota > Dinophyceae > Prorocentrales > Prorocentraceae > Prorocentrum > Prorocentrum cordatum. Next base: position 137,787 of record CAUYUJ010015521.1, on the reverse strand, counting down.
CGACTTTTTCACTCCCGAAGATTTCCGAGAGCACGCTGCCGCACTTGCAGCCGCGGTGCTCGAGGAGCTGCAAGTATTGGTGGCTTTCCACTGCTCCTCGCGGCGCCCGCGCCGAGGAGCGCGCGACATCCTTGACTGTAGGTGTGAGGCAAGTGGAAGTGGGCGCGGAATTTGACGGTCCCGTCGCAGAAAGTGCGGATCATCCGCGTGAGGCTAACCCTCCGAGCCTGTAAGGGCGTCGACGCTGATCCCATCGCCACCTATGCCGGCGCCGCATCGCGAGTCTCCGAATGTGGAATTGTCTTTGAGGCGGCCCGCCGAGGATGGCGATCGACGCGTGGGGCGTCCAGAGAGCAATCTTAAGATGACTTTGCTACCAGGACCTTGCGGAGGTCACGAGTGGGGATGGGCGCGATGGCAACTTCGAGGTCCGATGCCGTGGCAGTCCTTCGAGGAGTGAAAGGGCGCGCGCGAAAACTTCAACCCTGCACGAGGGGTCCTCAACGTGGAGAAACCAGGCACTGGATGCAATGATGCACCGAGATGCCGGTCTATCCATTTCACCGAGATCACGAACCACATGCGCCAATTTTGCCAATTTTCCCGACGACGAGATGATCGCCAAGCACGAGGGCGGCAAGCTCGCCCTTCCAGCCACTAAGAACGTTGACGACGGCAAAGTAGCAGGACTGCCTCATGATAACGAAAAGATGCGCCAGTACCTGGAGGTTGCTTTTGGCAAAGGTGAGCTGGACATTAGCAAGGAAGTCTTTACCTGCTGCTGGGCGCGCCGCTCTCCCGCGCGCTACGGTGGGTGCGAGCTGGGCCAGATCGATGGCGTCCACGCAACTCTGAGCTCGCCTCCGAGGTCTTGGCCAAGCCTTACCTCGGCCTGCTCATGGCCTCGGCCTTCGCCCTCATTGCAAGGATCGGCTTGCGTGCTCCGACGCGCGGCCGCATGTGCAAGCTCAACGTGTTGGTAAGATGGGCGCAGGCCACGCCGCTGCGGACCCCCTTTCACCGATGCGCTGCGCAGGTGAAGTTGGAGGTGCGCAGGGGCGCCGCGTTCGGCCAGGAGCAGAGGGGCGGCGTCGATGCGGGGCGGGCACTCAGAGGGGGCACCTTCCTGCGCGTGGGCGCCGCGGACACGGGCGCGCAAGGGGTGCTTTTTCTGCGGGCCCGCGCGCCGCCTGCGAGGGTGGCATCGCGGGGCGCTTAATGTGGCGACGCGAAGCGCTTGTGCCAGTGAGCTGATGGCCGCGACCACTTCGGCAGGTCACGGCCTCGCTCTGGCCGCCGCGTTCCACGAGGTGCTCGAGGGCCCGCGTGGCCCCGAAGCGGCGCGCCAGCAACGAGGTGGTCAGCAGCCTCTCGCACTGCAAATCGAATTCTGCTTGGGCCCCATTGGCGTGGCCACCGCCGTTGCGGCTGCGAGACTAAGCCCCCCGGCATCGCGTGTGCTGCTGCCGTGCGTCCTCCGGCTCCGTGACCTCCCGTCGGGCTTGCGGCCCTTGAGCTGGGAAGACGCGCGAGACGTGGTCGCTGACGGGCTGGCTAGGGGCAGTATGGATCGATCTGCCTTCCGCGACGTGGCCGGTGGCTCCCGCCAGCGGTCGCGCGCGCCGTTCGCTGTCACCTTCAACGCGGCTGGCAAACTCATTGCGCTATCGGGTCTGGGGCGCCAGCCGTCCTCCGATGATTAGACTAAATCTACGGACTAGTTCGTGTTCCATCTTCCTCTACCATCTGTCCTTTCTCATCCCCGTCTTGCTCGGAAAACTTGCCGTCGCGTGCGCCGCGGTTGGTGCGCATGTTGCAGCGCGACAGTCCAGGCGTTGTAGCTGGCAGGCTTCTTGGCGCAGCAGCGTGCGTAATATGTCGACGTGTGTATGCGTATGCAGGAGATGAGGTTTCGCCAGGGTACTCAGTGAAGGAAGTAGATGGGTTCGCCGCCATCGACGATCAGGCCCGTGTGCCAGCTGGCATTGGCGCGCAGGTCCTCGCGGCTTGGCTCGCGCGCCGGCGGGCCCGTGCACTGGCGCCCGACGCGCGCCGCTGCGCGGCCCCAGACGCCGCCGCCGCAGCTTTCGAGGGCGGGTCCAACAGCGTCTCCCATGGATGTGCCGCTCCCCGCCGAGGCGCCCGTGGCGCCCAGTGGCCGAGCAGCTACTCGCGTGGCTGCTCGGTCCGCCGTTCCCCCGCCTTGCGGCCCAGAGGCATCGGCGCCCGGCGTAGTGAGTCCGCCGGGAGTGCCGCCAGTAATGCCACCGCCGACCGCCAGATGATCGTCGGTTTGGATGGGCTCGTCGACGACGGGTCTGTCTAGAGGATTGTTGCAAGACCGCTGGTTTGGGCATCTGCGGGCTCAAGTTGCTGCCGCCGCTCGTTCTCGCCGCCGTCCTCCGACGCCCCGTCGGCGATGCCTGGTCGTCGCAGTGCATGGTCCCGCGCGCGTGCAGACGGCCGGCAAGGCCTCGCCAGCTCCACCTCCGCGCGCGCCTCCCCCGCCCGAGATGCCGCCCGCGGCGCTCCGCGAGGAGCTGGCGCAGCGGCCGCCGTGCCGCGAAGGTGACGAAGAGATTCGCGGGTTCCTCCGGAGCTGGCACAACAGCACCCCTGTCCCAGACTCGACGGCTCGGCGGTGCGAATCCGGTGGCGCGGGCATGGGGCCGATGATGTGAGCTGCCTTCGCTTTCAAGGCTCGCCGAGCTGTGGGCTGGGTAAAGGCAGATGCTCGTCCCGCGTGCGCCAGCGAGGCCATCGGCGCGCCCGTGGCGCTGCTGAGTGCCGAGTTGTTTAAGAAGTGGGCGGCTTGGTCGCCCTGGGGGCGGCTCGAGCGCCGCAGGTGCTTGCAGTTGGTCGACCTCGGCGCCTTGCCGGGCTGCTGTCACGATCCGCGCATTCGCGCGGATGTGGCAGCCCTAGGGCTTCCCGCAAGCGAGAGCGGCCCGCGCGTGCCAGCTCGGAGGTCGCCGCGCTCCCCGTCGCCGCGGGTCGAGCGCGCGCTGGCCAGGTCGCCGCGCTGCCCGTCGCCGTGGGATGAGCGCGCGCGGGCCGCGCCTCCACGGTGCTTCCCACCGAGGCCCCCATCGCGCCCCCCCGAGCAGCCATGGGGCCAGGAGAGGGGGCGCGGCGAGCAGCGGCGGGGCCGGGAGAGGAGCTGCGGCAGCGACGCCGCTGCCGCGTCCGTTCTGGCAGCGCGCGGGCAACGTGGCGCCGATCGGCTCTCGTGGGCAAGCAGCCATCGTGGCGGGCAATGGCAAGGGCGAGAAAAAGAGCAATGGCCAGACCATCCCCCACGGCGACGAGCCCAAGGACACAGTGCGCCACGGAGGCGAGAAGTCCGAGCGTCGGCGTGCCCGCGGCTTCGCGCGCTGCAGCCGGCGGTGACGACGACCGCAAGTCCTCTCGTGGAAGTGCCGCCCCGGGCGCGCCTGTGCCGCCCCGGGCGCGCCTGGCGGAGGGGTGAAGGTGCAGCGAGGCCGCGGCGGTTCCCAGCCTCGGGGCGATCGAGGTGGTGAGCCCGAAGTGATGGCGCCAGAAAGAGTGCGCACCATTCATGGTTATCCTCCATCCATCACCTTCTCCACCGTGTTCGATCAAGGCGCCGTCGACCCCGACTTCGCAGCCGACTTCGCCTCCCTGCGTGACTCTGGGGCCAGCCATTGTGCTTGGTCTTCATGGCAGGCTTTCAGATTTCGTTGTCTGCGACCTGGGTTCACCAAATATGCGCAGATGCGACCTGGCCAAACTTGCGCCACTTCCACTGGTGCGATCTCCTCCAGGGTCGCCCGTAGGAGCGCGAGCGGGCTGCCCGACTGGTGCGAGCCCGTGTCCCGCCGTGCCGCGCGCGGTCAGGCCAGACAGCGACGGGGTATCCCTGCTGAGTCCAGAACGTGCCTGGACAATTCTGGTTCCCCTTTTCTCCGGTCCTGCGTCTCCGCCAGAGCTGTTCGACCGCCCGTGCAATCTCGATTTTCATGGGGTGCTCTGCCGCCGTTTCGTTTCAGCGCCAGCGCGTGCAATCACGCGCGCGCGCGTGCAGTGGTGTGTGTATATGTATGTATGTATGTATGTATGTCTGTCTGTCTGTCTGTCCGTCTGTCTGTCTGTATGTATGTATGTATGTATGTATGTATGTGTGTATGTATGTGTGTGTATATATATATATATATATATATATATATACTAGAACCATCGCGCGCGCTTCGCGCGCGCTCAAGTTCTAGCTAGGTTTGATAGGCTAAGTCATGTAATATCATTTTGGTCGTTTTTCTGCGCCCAGGGACTCCCTTGGAGGCCCTCGCAAGCTTCGGAATCGTATATACAGGGGAAGTGCGGAAACGCAGAAATCATCAATTTCCTTGAGGTATTCAACGATTTGGGGCCCTCAAATGTTTTTTTTTGGGGCGGGGGGAAATGAAGGGGGTCATCATTGCGGTCTGTTGTGCAAGAGTAGACCAGGGGCCAAACTTGAACAAACGAAGAATGAGTTTTTGGATTTCCATTTTTTCCAGTTCCGCGGCGCTGTTCGGCGCTGTTTCTTGTTTGTGCCTCGCGGGTTTTGTTAGCCGGGCCCTTCAGGAGTGTGGGATCATCCAGAGCCCCTGGGGGTTCTGGAGGCCTCCTGGAGGCCTGGAGCCGTCGGAAGGGTGTCTCGGGCTGCGCGGGAGCGTGTTGGGCCGTTCTTTACGTTCTGGGGGCTTCTTGGGGTCGTTTTGGGTTGTGTTTGGGCGTCTGGGGCCCCCCCTGGGAAGCCAGGGGGCGCGGTGCCGGCCAGATGTCAGGGGATGTGGGATCTCTGAGTAGGAGTTCCATTTTGACAAGACAAGTTTTTTTTTTTTTTTTTTTTTTTTTTTTTTTTTTTTTTTTTTTTTTTTTTTTTTTTTGTGTAATATATATAATATATATATATATATATATATATATATTATATATATATATATATATATATATATATATATATATATATATATATATATATATATATATATATATATATATATATATATATATATATATATATATATATATAGAAAGAGCGTGTTCTACCGCTGCTGGCGGAAAACCATGGGGGGTCACTACCGGTTCGAACCCCTCCCCCCCCCCCTCTCCCCCATCCGGACAACCGGGGGGGGTCACTGCCGGTTCGAATCCCCCCCAGTCCATCATGAAAAGGGTGGGGGGGTCAGTGGGGACAGTGGGACAGTGGTGGGGACGGTGGTGGTGGGGTCAGTGGTGAAGGCGGTGGTGAGGACAGTGGTGGGACAGTGGGGACGCTGGGACAGCACAGTGGGACAGCGGCGGGGACAGTGGGACAGTAGTGGGTACAGTGGGGACAGTGGGGCGGTGGTGGAGACCGTGGGGAAAGTGGGGAGAGTGGGACCGTGGTGGGACATTGGTGGGGAGAGTGCGGACATTGACACGCTTGTGGGGGCAGTGGTGGGGATAGCGGGGACAATGGTGGGAACAGTGGGGACAGTGGGACAGTGATGGGGACGGTGGTGGTGGGGACAGTGGTGTGGGGACAGTGGGAATGTGGTGGAAACAGTGGGACATTGGAGGGTACAGTGGTGATGGGGACAGTGGCGAGGGCGGTGGCCAGGACGGCGGTGGGACACTGGGACAGAGGTACAGTGGGGACAGTGGTGGGGACAGTGGGGACATTGGTGGGAACAGTGGGACAGCTCAGTGGGACAGCGGAGGAGACAGTGGGACAGTGGGGACAGTGGGGATAGTCGGGCAGTGGTTGGGGCCGTGGGGAAAGTGGGCAGAGGGGAATGGAACCGTGGTGGGAACAGTGCTGGGGGGGCAGTGGGGACAGTGCGACAGTGGTTGGGGCAATGGTGGGGACAGTAGGGACGGTGGTGGATCCAGTGGGGACAGTGGTGGTGAGGACAGTGGTGCTGGGAGCAGCAGTGGGGGATGTGGTGCGGACAGTGGTAGGGACCGGGAGTCGTTTGCTGGCGGTGATGGGGGGGAGGGGCGGTTCGAACCGGTAGTGACCCCCCCCGGTTTTCGAGGAGGAGGGGGGGGGGTCGAACCGGTAGTGACCCCCCCGGTTTTCCGAGGGGGGGCGGTCGAACCGGTAGTGACCCCACCCGGTTTTCTGGAGGGGAGGGGGGTGGGGGGGTTAGGGGAGGGGGGAGGGTTTTGCCAGGGAAGGGGGAGGGGTTCCAGCACGGGGTGTGGGGGGGATTTTCGGAGGGGGGGACCCCCGGGTTCCAGAGGAAGAGGGGGGGGAATATTCCAGAGTAAAGCGGCGGTGGACCACGCTCTCTCATATGTTTATGTATGTATGCATGTGTGTATATATATTCATGTATATGTATATGCACATGTATATGTATAGTTGTATACATGTATATATATGTGTTTATGTAATTGTATATGCATATATATATGTATATATATAGAAATATCAACGTGTATGTGTATGTATATGTGTATACGTATTTGTATATGTACATGTATATGTATACGTCTATATATAACTTTGTATATGTATATGTATATGCATATGTACATGTATATGTATGTATACACATCTATATATATGTGAATGGGTATGCATGTGTATTTGTATGCGTATTTGTATTCGTATGTGTATATGTATGTGCACATGCATACTTGTATGTATGTATGTATGTATGCATGTATGCATGTATGTATGTATGTATGTATTTATGTATTTATGGGTGTGTACATGTATTTATGTATGTATGTATGTATGTATGTATGTATGTATGCATGTATATATGTATGTGAACATGTATGTATGTATGCATGCATGCATGCATGCATGTCTGTATGTATGTATGTATGTATGTATGTATGTATGTATGTATGTATGTGTGTGTGTATGTATGTATGTATGTATGTATGTATGTATGCATGTATGCATGTATGCATGTATGCATGTATGCATGTATGCATGTATGCATGTATGTATGCATGTATGTATGTATGCATGTATGTATGCATGTATGTATGTATGTATGTATATATGTATGTATGTATGTATGTATGTATGTATGTATGTATGTATGTATGTATGTATATATGTATTTATATATGTATACGTATGTATGTATGTATGTATGTATGTACTTATGTATGTATGTATTTATGTATGTATGCATCTATGTATGTATGTATGTATGTATGTATGTATGTATGTATGTATGTATGTATGTATGTATGTATGTATGTATAGATATGTGTGTATCTATATGTATGTGTGTATATCTAAGTGTGTAAAATAATGCATCCTCGATCTTCGAAGGTTGGAAGCAAGAACACGTGAGAAGGCGAATAACAGTAGAAAAACCGTTGGAAATCAACGATTGTACCCTCTTTTGGCTCTCTCGGGACGGCTCTCGTAGCTCTCTTGGGTTGCTCTTGGAGCCCTGTCGGTGTTTTTTTGGGGCCTCTCAGGGGTCGGGGGGGTGTTGGGGGCTTCTGGGGGGTCCCGGAGGCTTCGTGGAGGTCTCTGGAAATCTCCTGCTCCCGCTCTTGGGCCCATCTTGGGCCTGGGCTCTCCTGGGGCGCTGTGGAGGCTCCCAGGACAGGCCGGGGGAGACGTACCGGGAATGTCCCCGAGATGTTCCAGGGAGGTGTGGTACCTGGGGCTGGGGGGGGCGGTATTTATTCATATTATATTTTATATGTTTGTTTGTTTGCTTTGGTTTGTTTTGTTTGTTTGGTGGGTTGTTTGTATATGTGTATGTATGTAATGTAATGTAATGTAATGTAATGTAATGCAATGCAATGCAATGTAATGCAATGTAATGTAATGTAATGTAATGTAATGTAATGTAATGTAATGTAATGTAATGTAATGTAATGTAATGTAATGTAATTGAATGTAATGTAGTAAAATGTAATGTAAAATAGTGTAATGAAGTGTAGTGTAATGTAATGTAATGTAATGTAATGTGATGTAATGTAAATGTAAATGTAAGTTCAAATGTAAATGTACGGAAATGTAATGTAATCTAAAGTAATGTAATTTAATGTAATGTAATTCACTGTACTGTAACTTCACTGTAATATAATGTAATGTAATTCAATGTAATGTAATGAAATGTATTGTAATGTAATGTAATGTAATGCAATGTAATGTAATGTACTGTATGTATGTATGCATGCATGCATGCATTTATGTATGTATGTGTATGTATGCATGCATGCATGCATGCATGCATGCATGCATGCATGCATTTTTATATGTATGTATGTTTGTATGTTTGTATGTATGTTTGTAATTATGTATGTATGTATGTATGCATGCATGCATGCATGCATGCATGTATGTATGTATGTATGTATGTATGTATGTATGTATGTATGTATGTATATATGTATGCATGTATGCATGCATGTATGCATGTATGCATGTATGCATGTATGCATGTATGCATGTATGCATGTATGCATGTATGCATGTATGCATGTATGCATGTATGCATGTATGTATGTATGTATGTATGTATGTATGTATGCACACGCGTCTATATGTATGTGTGTGTATGTATTTATGTGTATATATATGGATGAGTGAAACGCTTGTTATCTACACCTTATCGCCGCAATGCTTTTTCTTGTCGAGCTTCCAGCCCTCCTCTTCCATCTCCTCATAAGCAGTTTCTTTCTGTCGCGCCTCGAGACGGGTCGAAAGTGCGGCCCTGGCGTACCGCTTCAGACGTCCCGACCAGTTCCGACTTTCAAATTCACCATCGGCAATTGCTTAACACATGTATTGCGGGTGGTTTTCAAAATCTGGCTCTCGCATTAGCGTCGCGCGCATTCGTTTTAAACATGCGCAATCGTTTTTTTGATGGAGTGCGGTCTGGTTTTCAAAATGTGGCTGTCGCCTTAGCACCGCGGTCATTCGTCCTCATTAACATATTGCAAGTTGTTACGGATGGAAGGCGGGTGGTTTTCAATCTGTGGTTTTCGCCTTTGCGCCCCGCGCACTCGCTCTAAACATTCGCAATCGTTTCTTTGATGGGGGGCGGGTGGTTTGAATCATGTGGCTCTCATTTTAGCGCCGCGCGCATTTGTCGCAACAAACTCCAAGCGCTTCAGTGGTGGAGGGTGGGTGGTTTTGAGCATGTGACCCTCGCCTTAGCGCCGCGCACATTCGTCTTACAAATGTTGCAAGAGTTTTGCGGTTGGGGGGCGGGCCATTTTCAACATGTGGTCCTCGCCTTATCGCCGCGCGCATTCGTTCGTAAAGTTGCAAGAACTTCACGGATTCATAGCGGCTCTTTTTCCAATTGTGGTTCTCGCCTTACCACTGCCGCGCGCATTGATTTTTAAACATTTACAAGAGGGGTTGCGCCGGTTTTCAGGGTCAGCGTGCCAGAACTAACGTGTTGAAACGATTCAATATTGCCACGGCGCAATCGTTACGGTGATTCGCGGTGTTAAATTCTCAGGAGTGGTGCTTTGAGACGATTCATGTTGATTTGCTGCGTCGGAATGGTTTTTTTTTCACGTTTCCAGATCATCAAACGCTTGTCCTCCTAAAGGGCACTTTCTTCAGTGGATATGAATCTTTGTAGGGGAGAGGGTGCTTGGAGTGAGGGTTTATTATAACATCGTTGATGAGTCTTGGGTTTGCACTGGTCCTCCCCCCTCCTTTTCCTCTTCGTCCTCCTCCTCTGCCTCCTCCTCCTCTTCCTTTTCCTCCTCCCTCTCCTCCTCCTCCTCCTCCTCCTCCTCCTCCTCCTCCTCCTCCTCCTCCTCCTCCTCCTCCTCCTCCTCCTCCCCCTCTCCTTCCCCTCCCCCCCGCCTCCACCCGCCCAGGTGTGCTGGAGTCGCCTCGCCGCCCGCCGCGGCGCTTTCGGTGTCTGCCAGAGCGACGCCAGCCGCTGCCTCTGAGCCAGCGGCGCGCCCTCTTACGGCCGTCTTGGGGAGGAGGAGGAGGAGGAGGGGGAGGAGGAGGAGGGGAGGAGGGGAGGAGGAGGAGGAGGGGGAGGAGGAGGAGGAGGGAGGAGGAGGAGGAGGAGAGGAGGAGGGAGGAGGAGGAGGAGGAGGAGGAGGAGGAGGGAGGAGAGGAGGACAGGAGGAGGAGGAGGAGGAGGAGGAGGAGGAGGAGGAGGAGGAGGAATAGGAAAAGCAAAAGGAGGGGGAGGAGGAGGAGGCGGAAGAGGAGGAGTAGGAGGAGGAGGAGGATCAGTGTAAACCCACGAGGCATCAACGATGTTGGAATACACCCTCCCGTCAAGCTTCCTCTTCATAGGCCTCTACAGCGGTTCATTTCCATTGAGGGAACAGCCTCGTTGGAAGACAACCGTTTGATGATCCCGAACCATGCGAAAACATTGTTCCTGGGATTCCATCGCCACGATTCTACCTGAATGGTTCGTCTTGACGATCCTTAATCGTGCCAGAACGCCATTCCTGGGACTTCAACACCGCGAGCCCACGTAACTGTTTCACCCTCATAATCCGGAATCGTTCCAAAACGCCATTTCTGGTACGCTGATCATGGGATTCCGTGAAGCCCTTAGAAATTTGACAAAAGAAGATGCGCGTCGCTAAGGCGAGGGCCACATTTTGAAACGGAGCCGCCCTCCATCCGTGAAAGTCTTGCACATTTAGAACATGAATGTGCGCGGCGTTAAGGCGAGAGCCATATTTTGAAACCGACCCGCGCTCAACCCGTGAAGCTCTTGCAAGTTTTCTAAACGAATGCGCGCGGCGCTTAGGAGAAAAAGTTGGATTTTGAACAGGAGCAGCCTTCAATCAGTCAAACTTTTGTATTTTGTGAAAACGACTGTGCGAGGCGCTACGGCGAGAGCCATATTTTGAAAACGACCCGCCCTCAACCCGTGAAGCTTTTGCAATTATTAGAAAAAACGAATGTGCGTGGCGCTAGGGCGAGAGCCACATCCTGAAAACGACCCGCCTTCAATCCGTGAAACCCTTGCAATTTTTTAACCGAATGTGCGCGGCGTTAAAGCGAGAGCCACACTCTGAAGACCACCCACCCTCCATCTGTGAAGCTGTTGCAACTTTTCGAGCTTCAGGGCCCAGCGTGGTGAGGATTTCTCAAGCGAAACGCCCGGCCCGCCCTAACATCCTGTGGGGCAGGGGGGAGTTATTTATAACGGAAAGGAATGGACGAGAAGGACGAGGACGAGGAAGAGGAGGAGGAGGAGGAGGAGGACGAGGAGCAGGAGGAGGCAGAAGGAGGAGGAGGACCAGTGTAAACCCAAGAGTCACCAACAATGTTGGAATAAGCCCTCCCCCAAGCTCCTTGTCACGGGCTCCTACAACGGTTCGTCTCCACAGAAGGACCTGCCTCGTTGGAAGACAACCGTTTGAATATCCTGAAGCATGCCGAAGCATTGTTCTAGGTATTTCAACGCCACGGATAAGCTTGACTGTTGCATATTGACGATCCTGACTCGTGCCAGAACGCCATTCCTGGGACCTCAACACCGCGAATCGTCGTCACTCTTGCGCCCTCATCGTGAATCCGTCCAAAACACAATTTCTGGTACGTCTGTCAAGGGAAACCGGTGAACATTTTGCAAACTTGTATAACGAATGTGCGCGGCGCTAAGGCGAGAACCGCATTTTGAAAAAGACCCGCCCTCAATCCGTGAAGTTCTTGCACAATTTTCAAACGAATGTGCGTGGCGCTAAAGCGAGAGCCGCATTTTGGAAACCACCCGCCTTCAATCGGTGAAGCTCTTGCAATTTTTGGAAGCGAATGTGCGCCGCGCTAAGGTGAGATCCACATCTTGAAAATGAGCCGCCCTCAATCCGTGAAATTGTTTGCCATTTTTTAAGCTTCAAAGTCATACGTGGTGAGGAAGTCTCAGGCGAAACGCCCGGCCCGCCATAGAATCCTGCCTCGGGGTGCGACAGGGAGGAGTTACCTAACAGGAAAAGGAATGGAGGAGGGGGAGGAGGAGGAGGAGGAGGAGGAGGAGGAGGAGGAGGAGGAGGAGGAGGACGAGGAGGAGGAGGAAAACCAGTGTAAACCCAAGAGTCATCAACGATGTTGGAACAAACCCTCCCTCCAGGCTCACTCTTCATATGCCCTTACAACGGTTCATTTCCATTGAAGGAACTGCCTCTTTGGAAGACAACCGTTCAAGACCTTGAAGCATGCCAAACAAGTGTTGTCGGGATGCCAACGCCACGGGGCATCCTGAGAGTTGCTTCATGACAATCCTGAATCGTGCCAAAACACCGTTCCTGGGAATTCAAGGGAATCAACATAACTGTTGCGCCCGCATAATCCTGAATCCTTTGAAAACGCAGATTTCTGACACGTTCATGATGGAAATCCGTGAACTCTTGCGAATTTTTTCAACGAATGTGCGCCGCGCTGAGGCGAACACCGCATTTTGAAAAGGAGCCGCCCTCAATCCCTGAAGCTCTTGCAAACAAAAAGCGAATGTGCGCGGGGCTGAGGCGAGAGCCACATTTTGAAAAGGAGCCGCCCTCAATCCGTGAAGCTCTTGCACACTTTCAAGATAATATGCGTCGCGCTAAGGCGATAACTACATTTTGAAAACCACCGCCCTAAATCCGTGAAGCTCATGCAAATTCTAAAAACGAACGTGCGCCGCGCAAAGGCGAGAGCCACATCCCGCACTGAATCCGTGAAGCTCTTGCAAATTGTTAAAATAATGTGCGCCGCGCTAAGGCGAAAACTACATTTAGAAAACGACCCGCCCTCTATGTGGAAAAGTGTTGCCAATTTTCAACCGTCGGAGTCATAAGTGGTGAGGAAACCTCAGGCCAAACGCCCGGTCCGCCCTAAAAACTGGCTTCTGTAGGGGTCCTAGCGGATTCATATTGTTAGGTGAGGTGCGTCGCCGATTTCGGTGGCCAGCCCGGGTGCCGTGCCCGGGCGCCCGGGTGCCCGGGTGTCCAGGTGACCGAGTGCCCGGGTGCCCGGTAGCCCTGTAGCCCTATAGCCCTGTAGCGTTATAGCTATATCGCCCTATAGCCCTATAGCCTTATACCCTGTAGCCCTATAGCCCTAATAGCCCTTTAGCCCTATAACCCTATAGCACTATAGCCCTGCAGCCTTACAGCCTTATAGCCCTATAACCCTATAGCCCTGTAGCCCTATAGCCCTAGAACCGTCTATAGCTCTAGTGACGCCATAGCCCTATAGCCCTGCAGCCTTATAATCCAATAGCCCTATAGCCCTATAGCCCTATAACCCTATAGCCCTATAGCTCAATAGCCCTGTAGCCCAATAGCCCTATAGCCCTATAGGAAACGGAATGGAGGAGGAGGAGGAGGAGTTGGAGGAGGAGGAGGAGGAGGAGGAGGAGGAGGACAGGGAGGAGGAGGAGGGGGAGGAGGAGGACCAGTGGAAATCCAAGATTCATCAACGATGTTGGAATGAACCCTTCCTCTAAGCTCCCTCTTCACAGGCCCCTGCAACGGTTCGTTTCCATTGAGGTAACTGCCTCGTTCGAAGGCAACAGTTTGAAGATCCTGAAGCGTGCCAAAACATTGTTCTCGGGATTTCAACGCCACGTATCAACTTGTTGCGTCTTAACCATTCAGAATCGTGCCAAAACGCCTTTTTGTGGGAATTCGACACACGGGAATCCTTGAAACCCTGACATGTTTTTATTAGAAAAACGAATGTGCGCGGCGCTAAGGCAAGAGCCACATTTTGAAAAGGAACCGCCCTGAATCCGTGAAGCTCCTGTCAACTCAAAAAAACGAATGTGCTCGGCGCTAAGGTGAGAGCCACATTTTGAAAAGGAGCCGCCCTCAATCCGTGAAACTCTTGCAGATTTTTGAACCGAGTGTGCGACGCGCTAAGGCGAGAGCCACATGTTGAAAACCACCCGCCCTCAATCCGTGAAGCTCTTGCATTTTTTTGAAACGAATATGCGTGGCGCCAAGGCGAGAGCCACATCCTGAAAACCACCCGCCCTCAATCCGTGAAGCTCTTGCAAATTGTTAAAGGAATGTGCGCCACGCTCAGGCGAAAGCCACATGTAGAACACGACCCGCCCTGCATCCGTCAAACCCTTACAATTTTAAGACGAATGTGCGCGGCGCTAAGGCGAGAGCCACATTTTGAAAACCAGCCGCGCTCCATCTGTGAAGCTTTTTTTCACTTTTTAATCTTCAGAGTAATCAGTGGTCAGGAAGCCCCAGGCGAAACGCCCGGCCCGCCCTAAAATCTTGCCTCGGGGTGCGACAGGGAGGAGTCACCTATAAGGAGAAGGACTGGAGGAGGAGGAGGAGGAGGTGGCGGAGGAGGAGGAGGAGAATGAGGAGGAGGGGGAGGAGGAGGAGACGCAGGGGGAGGAGGAGGAGGAGGAGGAGGAGGAGGAGGAGGAGGAGGAGGAGGAGGGAGGAGAGGAGGAGGAGGAGGAGGAGGAGGAGGAGGAGGAGAGGAGGAGGAGGAGGAGGAGGAGGAGGTGATGATGATGATGATGATGATGATGATGATGATGATGATGATGATGATGATGAGATGATGATAATGATGATGATGATGATGATGATGCTGATGCTGATGCTGATGCTGATGCTGATGATGATGATGATGATGATGATGATGATGATGATGATGCGGATGATGATGATGATGATTATGATGCTGATGATGATGATGATGATGATGATGCTGATGATGATGATGATGATGATGATGATGATGATGATGATCATGATCATGATGATGATGATGATGATGATGATGATGATGATGATGATGATGATGATGATGATGATGATGATGATGATGATGATGATGATGATGATGATGATGATGATGATGATGATGATGATGATGATGATGATGATGATGATGATGATGATGATGATGATGATGATGATGATGATGATGATGATGATGGATGATGAGGATGATGATGAGGATGAGGAGGATGAGGAGGATGAGGAGGAGGAGGAGGAGGAGGAGGAGGAGGAGGAGGAGGAGGAGGAGGAGGAGGTAGAGGTGGAGTTAGAGGCGGAGGTGCAGGTCAAGACACCTTCCAGATAGCAAGCCGTGTAGCTCACTCTCACCCGCCCTCCCAACACATAAGTAACATCCGGACCTCAGCATGTTCCGCGGTCGTCTTTTGATGGACAGCTACTGCGACGCTGGGGCGAGGTGCGCCACGCGTGCCAGGCGCGCCACGCGCGCCAGGCACCCCTGGGGCCCGAACGTGCCAGGCACGCCTAGTGCGCCAGATGCTCCCTCCAGCCGCGCCAGGTGCGCCACGTCCAGGGTATTTGCAGAGTGTGTCAGGTGCGCCTGCGCACGTGACAGCACACATCTGGAAACATGTCGGCCCCCACCATCCCTATCGAAAACAAATGCCCATCATTGTGTCTGGTGGGCCTCCGCACAGCAGGCCATACGCCACCACCCCCGCTGTCCCTGACAAAAACAACTTGACAATGATCGCGGGGTGGCCGCGCACTATCCACATTTAGCCGCGAGGTGCATTTTGTATTCTGTGTTTGTCAGGGATGGTAGCCCTGCGCGCAGCAGGCAATCTGCTGACACCCCCGCCGTCCCTGTCGAAAAACAAGACAAAGTGCCCGCGGGCCTCACGAACATGACTCCAGACTTTGCGCCAAAGTGTACCGTGTATTGTTTTTTTGACAGGGATGGTGGGGGGGGGCCGCATCGGGTTCGTTGCGCATGCTCCGAATTTGGAGGCAGAGTGCATTTTGTATTGCTTTTTTGACAGGGATGGTGGGCGGGGCCCTCATGGTGTGCGCATGGTTCCGGGTTGGCTGCTGGCCGGGTGGGTGAGGGGGTGCTTACTAATAGGGAACAGTGATGGAGGTGGTGGAGGAGGAAGATATGGGCTTCTTTTTGAGGCCCCCAGAGTTTCCAAGTGATTTGCGCACATCTCCCAAGGCGGCCTCCTGCCCGTTTCCGTCTCATTCCGCAGTTTCTGCTCCTCCTCCTTCTTTTCTTTTCCCCCCGCCCCTTCCCCCGCCTTCCCCGCGTCATGCTCCTTCTCTCGTGATCCTCCTCCTCCTCCTCCTCCTTTTCCTCCCCCTCCCGTTTTTCACCCTCCATTCATTTCCTCCCTTCTGCTCCTCTTCCCCCTCCTTCCTCCTCATCCTTCCTTTCTTGACAGGCCGCTTGATTTTCACTAGGCCGATGTTTTAGCATTCTCATCTGGATGGTTATAGTTGCTTCTGCTGGTGCGGTGCGGGGGTTGGCGAACTGCCAGTCCTGGGGTGCGTTCTGGCCTAATGTCGAGGGTCAAGGGGGACTTTTCTGTGGCGACGAGCGGCCCCGCGGAAGCTTTCAAAGGGCGAATCATTTCTGTGGCGACGAGGGGCCCCGCGGAGGCTTTCAAAGGGCGAAACATTCACGATATTTCACGGAAGTTACCGCCGATGCTGGCCCACGACGCGGGCCTCCTTCCGCGGCGTCGTGGGCGACCCGAGCCTTCTCTTCAGGGGCAAAGGCAGGGGGGGGATCGGCTGTGATCCATCGACCCCCACTCCTGCAGTGCTCTCCAATAGGGGCCTGAGAGCCCACCCCCGCCCAAGACCGTGTGACGTTGCTTCCGGAGGCCCCCCACCGATCTGTCGGCGATGCATCGCCGATTCCACTTGGGGGGCGGCCACGGTGGGGTGATGACCAGGGAGGGTGGGGGATATCGTGGCCAAGGCCATGATGTCTCCCCAGATTTCACAGTGCCTCTTCTTGTCCAGGAGCGCCCCCTGGCCCCCCTGGGCCGCGCACTTGCCTCGGGCCACGACTTGAGCCCCGCCCCCCTCTTGGGCGCCCTTCTGGCTTCTTGGGCGCCCCCGACCCCAGCTCGATGCCCCCCCCCCGAGCCGGTCCCCCCCATCGTCGCCCCTCGCTCTCCTCCAGTTCGCTCTCCTCCGGCTCGTGAGCCCGCCGCTCCTGACGAGGCGCGGCGCAGCACGGCGGCCTCGGGAGAGGTGTGCGACGCAGGCCGCGGCGCCCGGGGGCCTCGGGGGGGGAGGGAATCGGACGCCATGTGCAGTCAACCCGTACAGTGAGGACGCACGATGAGGATGCAAGGGCCATGGAAGGCCGTGTCGACTTTTTGCGGGCGGGGCGCGGCCAGCGAAAGAGGCCAAGGATGGGCCGAAGGGGAAGGATGCAAGGGTAACCTTGGGAAAGTCGTTCATCCTTATCATGCGGGTTGACTGTGAGAGCGACCCTTCACTGGAGTGAGCTTTGATGCGGGCCCATCGGGGCTCCCCGAGCACTGCACGCGATGCGATAGCAGCAGCTTGCGCGCCTGGGTTTGGCTCCCCCGCACCTCTCCTGAAGCCGCGCGCCGCAGGTCACACTTGACCAGGGGTCACTCTTGCCCGTAGCCGAAGGAATGAGGCGTGCTCCGGTCTTTGCTCGCCCGTCCACTGCGTCCGTCGCTGCGTTGCGACTGAGTGTTCGCCAGTCCATTGCGTCCGTCGCTGCGTTGCGACTGGTCGAGTTGGATGCTTGTTTTTGGCGCCTTCCTGGCCCCCCCTAGCGCCCTACTGGGTATGTTCGCTTCTAGTGTGACTCTGGTTTGACTCTAGGTCGACTCTACTTCGACTCCAGTTTGGCTCAAGTTCGACTCGTAGTCGACGGACTTTCGACTCAGCATGGACGCACGAGTGGAGCGAGTGGCTCCAGGAAGGTCCCCAGAACGAGCATCCACGAGGATCGGGTCGCAGTTCGAGGGTCGAGCTTCGATGACAGGCTTTCTTGCCGCCTCCCGCACTCCTTTTTTGCCCCGGGTGGCCCCTCGTCGCCACGGCCCGGTGCGCCTCGAGAGTGTGGCCAGAACGCACCCCGGGGACATGACCCAGGTCCTGCTTAGTGCCCAACCCTGAACCCCTCTCTGTTCCGCGCCTTTAGGCAGCCTGGCCACTTCAGGCATGCCCTCCACGTTGCCTGGATTGTGGTGTCAGGGTTCCCTGTCGTGTTTGTTCCTGCCGCAGGAAATCCAGGATTCAGAAAGCACATCGGCTGGTGTCGAAGCGTGGGCCTAATGCTTGTAAAGAGAAGTGGGCCCTCGTCAAGGGAAAATTACTTGGCATCCAGTGTCGTATTAATTTCGCCCATGCTCTATGTGGCACACTCCTGGGTGAATTCATGATGCAACACTAACTTCCTCTGGGCTCGTGCCCACGGGTCTTGCTGTGCGCGGTGTGATTCACCCTTTCAGTGCCTGCATGGGGGAGTGAGGAAGACGGATGGGTATGCGATGGATAAGTGGGAGCGAGCAGTGAGGAGCAAGGAGAAACGAGGGTGACATCTGTGGATTTGGCAGCCTCCAGGGTAAAGACATCACTATCACGCAGCACTGTGCACGCACAAAGCACTGTGCATGGCGGTCGCTTGGTCTCTTCCTCTCCCCTCTCCTCCCATACCTCTTGTCATTCATCATGTTGATGTCCGCGGTTTTTCATCGATCCCGCAACGAGCACAGTTAGACGCACGCTTTTGCCCACGCACCAGGGGGCGTATGGCCCGTTCGTTCGTCCGTTCGTTCGTATGGCCCGTTCGTTCGCACATCAAGGGACAGTGGCCACGTATCACCGATCCTTCTCGATTGTCTCCGATCTTCGAACATAAAAGGGCAATGACCCTTGATCGTCGACGGGGGGCAGGCGTGGACCTCTTCTGGTGCGGCATCGCGGACTGCAATCTGGCCAGGGGGGGGCCGCGCCGACGTCACTGGCCAACGCCGTGTCCTGCCGAACCTCTGTTCGCGCATGTTTTCGTCGTCGACGTGGTCGGGTACGGTAGGTTCGTGTCGTGTCGACGCGGCGACGACCCCAGCGCGGGGGTTCAGAATGCAATCGGCCGATGTCGAACGGCCTGTGCTATCACAAAGCCGCGACCGCGAACGACCCAGATGGTGTCAGAAATCAGGGCGCAAGTCGCCACGACACGAACTTGCCGTACGAGAAGGCACGCGGCATGCATGGATTTTGGGCCATTGAGGCGGCAGCCGTCCAGCGCACGCCGCAGCCTCGAGTCGGGTTTCGGTACCTGTGCTGTATGAAAGCCGCGTAGCAGTAAGTATAGCAGGGTGGCTTTACCCCTGTTGGCAGCTGTAGTCCCAGCACATCTGTAGGCAGTTGTAGTAGCATCCAATGCGAGAGGCCCGCAGTCCTCATAGGACTGTGAACGGTGACTACAGGTCTGCTTGGATCCCAGCAGGATATCTCGCTGTGCCGGCGCGCACATGCAAGTCAGCGGAGCGAGTCTTCCTGCATTCTGTAGACTGACAGTGAAGATGTTCTTCTTTCTCGACATGATGGAGTCGCTAGATTTTGTAAGAACTGACCTCCCGACCCGTCCGCCCTGCATACCGCGGCCGCCAGATCCCCAGGTCCCCCGAGTGTCCCCGAGAGTCCCGCTCGCGACATTCTGCATACCGCGACCGCCAGATTCCTAGGTCCCCGAGTGTCCCCAAGAGTCCCGCCTCGCGCCACTCTGCAACCCGCGGCCGCCAGATCCCTAGGTCCCCCGAGTGTGCCCGAGTTTCCCGCCTCGCGCCGACAAACAGAGCGGTATTATAAATCAGCAGAACATAGTACAGAACACCACTATAAGTTACGACAGAGCAGAGCATACCATCACACCACCTAACATACCATATCATGACATAGCATATTTTAACATCACACACCATGACAGAGCAGCGCATACCACAGCACAGCATCACAACACATAACCTTCCCTAACACGACAAAGTAAGCATACTAACACATCATAACCGAACATACCACACCATAATATGTGACAGCCTCACACAACATGATATACCATGTTTCAACACATCACAGCATAGCAGCTCATGCCATGACATACCAGGCCATCCATACAATGCCATGAGAGATCATATCATAACATAACATGGCAGTGCATAGCATACCATAACATATCATGACACAGCACGCCACGACATAACACAGCATCACTGCACACATGACAAATCACTGCATGGCCGAGCACGGTATAAGATATCACACCATAGCAGAACATACCACAACTTAATCCTATACGTTATACCATAACGGATCACACATACCATAATACAACACACCTCTTAGCATAGCATGACAGAGCTTACCATATCAAGCAATGGCATAACAATTCATACCATAATATACCATGGCATGCAGTATCACACCGTGGCACAGCATCAAACCACATATCATTACAAACACTTACAAATCATGCGATGGCAGAGCGAGGCATAGCACACTATCGCATGCCGCAAGATACTATGTCATGACACTGTAACATAACGACGCATACCGTGTCATAGCTTGTCAGAGCAGAAAATTAAACAATGACGCATCATACCAGCGCATGCAATGACATCATTGACAACACACACACACATATATATATATATTATCACGAACCCACGCATCAGAACAAACACGAACAGATCACGCCACATCTTCGCGTAAGATAACACATCGTACTATTTCACACAATTGCAGAACGTGCTATAGTATAACACGGAACCACAATGTTTCATGCATAACAGAACATTGCATGACGGATCTTGGTATAACATATATTAATACATAGCAGGACATACGATATAAGCAAACTCCATGTCCTGACATAGCAAAGCATGACAGAACGTAACATCGAGCACAACATGCAAACATATTGCGTACCATGACATGGCGGAGCATAGTGGGGTGTATCATCACCGATCATAGCAGAGCGTTGACGATCTGTTTCATTATTGGTAGCAGGACGGCAACGACTGTACCTTCAAACATGGTAGAATGTACCATATTACAGAGGATACCATAACATAACACAATGGATTTAACAGATAACATAACACAAACTGCAGTAACATATTATGTTAGTACATGGTGCCGCAGACCATAATCGCATATTCTAGAAGAACAAAAACCAGAGTGAAGATGAACGTCCTGACATGATACACCGTACTGTGGTATTTTTCAACCGCGACGTGCGCGCCGAGGTCAGGCTGGTCACTGGACCAAACAGGCGGGGCAACGGCCGATCTGGACGACGTATCACACGCGACAGGTGTCATGGCGTTACGCCAGATCGCCCTTACTTCTCCTGTTACTTCCACTCGTACTACTACTGTTACTGCTGCTCTTCCTCTTACTGATTGTTTGACACCACGCGTTTTGGAGGTAAGTTTTTCGCCCCAGGACTTGTTTCGGTTTCTTTCGTCAGGGGCTGTGGGGCTGTTAAATTTCAGGAGAACGGCAACTTGCGACCTGGTCAGACCGCCGCACTGGCCGACACCACTGGGCCACGCGCACATCGTTCCAATGGGCGCGAGCACCGTCGGGATCGCTCGGAGCAGAATAATCATGCTTTTAACGGCCCAGTTTGTTTTTGTTGTGTTGTTGGGGTTGCAAGGGCCACTGGGGTCTAGGAGGGTCCCTGCCCCCTGGAGGACTGCTCCAGAGGTCCCCAGGATCAAGGGCTAAAGGGAAGATCCCTATCCCTATCCCAGTTTCAGATGGATGTCGACGCTGCGCAGGGTTTGCCTGAACATTGGGTTTCCGCTTGCGCGCTGCGTATATGTTTTAACCGCCAATCTTCTAGATGGAATCGCGGCCACATTCCAGTGAGCAGAATGAAGCCATGGTTTCCCAACCAAGCGGTGTGTTCCCGACTGGGCGCGACGCATGGTTTTCTTTCGCCAAGTCGTCGGAAGCGGGTGCGCGCGCACGTGCCGTCGTGTTACGTTCGGTCAGGTGGGAATGCGTCCGCCATACCCAGACAGCGCTTCGTGGCTGATGATGATGCTGCTGATGATGCTGAAGCTGATGCTGATGATGATGATGATGATGATGATGATGAGGATGAGGAGGATGAGGATGAGGATGATGATGATGATGATGATGATGAGGAGGAGGAGTAGGAGGAGGAGGAGGAGGAGGATGCTGCTGCTGATGATGATGATGATGGCCATGGTGATTATGATGAGGACGCTGATGCTGATGCTGCTGCTGCTGATGATGATGATGCTGTTGTTGTTGTTGTTGTTGTTGTTGTTGTTGTTGTTGTTCTTGTTGTTGTTGTTGTTGTTGTTGTTGTGGTTGTGGTTGTTGTTGTTGTTGTTGTTGTTGTTGTTGTTGTTGTTGTTGTTGTTGATGTTGATAATGAGGAGGAGGCGGAGGAGGAGGAGGAGGAGGGCGAGGAGGAGGGGGAGGAGGACCCCTTCCGCGACCACTCGCGAACCCAACCCCTGCGGGTGCAAATGACGCTGGGGAATTGGATGCCCCCAGTGGAGGTCCATCTGGGTGCAGACATCCTTCAAGTTCTAGACGCTTCGCGTCACCTCATCAGCCCATCCAGAAACGATGCCCGGAGGAGTTGCCTTGATCAGGGAAGTGGGCAGCACGCAGAGGAAGGGTCCTCCTGTGGAGGCCTCTTGGAGCGTCTTGGGGGCCTCTTGGCGGTCCCGGAGGCCTCTTGGAGCGCCTTGGGTGCGTCGGGGAGCTTCTTGGGGCCTCTTGGAGGCATCTTGGGAGCCTCTTGGAGGCCTATTGGGCGCCTCTCGGGGCCTCCTGGAGCCTCCTGGGCGCCTCTTGGGGCCCTCTTGAAGAGCTCTTGGGAGCCTTCGGAGCGCTCTTGGGGCCATCTTGGAGGTCATCGATCAAACAAGATGGGAGCTTTGATTAGCGGTGCCACCCCAAGAGGCCCAAATGGGGCCAAAACCTTAGTAAAAACAATGATTTTGGCTTCCTCGCCGAGGCCGTTTTGGACGCCCTGACACCTCGCGACCGGCCCCGTCGAGGTCCACGGAAGTGGGTAGGTAGGGGGAGGGGTCAAGACACCTTCCAGATAGCAAGCCGTCTCGCTCACTCCCACCCGCCCTCCCAACACATAAGTAACACCCGAGCCTCAGCATGTTCCGCGGTCGTCTTTTGATGGACAGTTATTGGGAATCAGAACCGAGCCCATGTTCGCGACGCTGGGGCGAGGTGCGCCACGCGTGCCAGGCGTGCCACGCGCGCCAGGCACCACGGGGGCTCGAGCGTGCCAGGCACGCCTAGTGCGCCAGATGCTCCCTCCAGCCGCGTCAGGTGCGCCACGTCCGGGGCACGTGCAGAGTGTGTCAGGTGCGCCTGCGCACGTGACAGCACACATCGGGAAACATGTCGGCCCCCACCATCCTTGTCGAAAACCAATGCCCATCATTGTGTCTGGTGGGCCTGCGCACAGCAGTCCATACGCCACCACCCCCGCCGTCCCTCACAAAAACCACTTGTCAATAATCGCGGGGTGGCCGCGCACTATCCACATTTAGCCGCGAGGTAGTGTGTTTGTCAGGGTGCGCGCAGCAGGCAATATGCTGACATCCCCGCCGTCTCTGTCGAATAACAGTACAAAGTGCCCGCGGGTTTCACGAACATGACTCCAGACTTTGCCCCAAAGTGTACTGTGTATTGTCTTTGACGGATGGTGGGGGGGGGCCCGCATCGGGTTGGTTGCGCATGCCCCGAATTTGGAGGCAGAGTGCGTTTTGACAGGGATGGTTGGGGGGGGCCCTCATGGTGTGCGCATGGTTCTGGGTTGGCTGCCGGCCGGGTGGGGGAGGGGGTGTTATCAATAGGGAACAGTGATAAACCCATCCACGAAGGGGAAGAGGGGCAGATGGAAGAGAAAACACCCTAGATCACCTACTCCCTAAGGGCTGGTTGGATTCTAAGCCTCCGCTGGGTTGCAGGGACCTGACATGAATGGGTCGGGTTCACGCGTAGCTTCTTACTCCTATGCCATGGGCTTCGATTTTTTCGACGCGTCGCCCCCCAACCTCGAGACCACGTTCCCAGGGCCCGTTTTTTAATCCCCGAGCCGTTTTGGTTGACGGTCCTGGAACCCGAAACTGGCTTTCAGAGGCTCAGACTGGCGACGAGCTGATTGTGCCAATTTTTTCGAACCGTTGGATGTCTATGTAGTCGTGGCTTTGCTGGGTGGACGCGCTACTATGCCCCCGCCTCTTGCAGCACCGCTTCTGCACTGGCCTGCCTCTGGTGGGACCCGTCCTCACCCAACCCGCCTCCAGGGTCAGCTGGCAGCACTGCCCGTTTCCTGTAGCTCGCCCAGCGCCAGTCCTGTTGCACTTTGCCGCCTGGGATGTCGCCACCTTCCGGCCCCGCCGTACTGGGACATCGTCGGTGTGGCTCCAAAATCTTGACGCTTCGCTCTGGCGAGGTCTACCCGGCCACCCCTACCATGCGGCAGGCCACGACCGACATTCCCGAGGACTGGTGCAACTACGACATGTCTACGCACCTCTCCCCAGCCAGCCGGGCCCCAGTCACGGACACCGACACACGGATCCCACCACGCGATGACCAGTCGGCACAGCCCCCCACTGTCCACGAACAAATGGGTTCGACCGACGGAGCCTCCATCCACTACTCTTGTCCCGACCTGCTGCCGCCCCCTGCGCCCCTGCTGCCCACATACTCCACCCACCGTCTGGCTGGGGGAGAGTCGAGAGGCCCTGGTCGCGCCCTGGTGAGGTACCTGATTGAGTGGAGCCACGCAGCCTACACCCTCTGGGCGGCCTGCGTGCAGCGACTGGGGAAGGACATTGTGGGCGACGTAACCGACGAAACGGGTTGTCCCTTCGAGCAACTGCTGCCCTTCGTGGACTCTATCTACGGAGAGGAGATCCCTAGCAACGGCCATCCCCCACGCATCCCATGGGACGGACAGAGGGCTGCAGCCGCCAGGGTAGTCTCACACCTGGTGGAGAGCAACCCAAAGTACCAGGAAGAATGGGAGCGCTACGCTAGCAACCTCGACAATCGGAAAGGGCAGTGCCCCTACCGACAGCCGTTGCTTGTCCTCACGCTGTTCCTCGCAGGACTGGAGAAGTACCTAACCAGAGGGACGATAGAACTCCTCGCCGCCCAGCCCCAGGATGCGACGACCAGAGGCACGGCAGAAGAAGAGTCTCCCGCTGCCAGCTGGCTCAACAGGCCCCAGGGCAAAGAACCACCCCCGACCGACCAACACGCAGGGGATCACGTCGCCCCTCCGACCCGCGCCAACGTTTCACCCCAACAACCCGACGCACCAGGCCAGCCCGATGGGGCCCCAGAAGAGGTGCCGTCCTCATCAGAGCACTGGAATGGCGACGGCGACGTGGGAGGGATCGACTGGGATGACGACGCCAACAAGAAATCCGAGCCGGACGACCAGGCACACGACAGTTCGCCAGCCCCTTCCGACTCCGGGTCGCAGGACAGCCCTACACACCAGGCGGACGACGCAGACAGGCCAGCACCCACCGATCGGAAGTCGGCCCAAAGTTCCCCCCCCTCTGGACCCAGCCCCCCCGCAGGGCCGACTCGAAAGCCTGGTCCCCATGTGCGCAGGCTGCTGATCGAGGAGCACCTAGCGACGCATGGAGGAGGGTCGAAGCCCGCCCCAGAGAGGAGCGAACCTGGAACGTTCGCGCTGTCAGTGACGGCCGGACACTCAGACAATCGGGGAACGAAGCGAGCCGCCGACCACCCACAATCGACGAAGACAGCGCCAGAGAACGCTCAGCCACGCCGCCTCGCAGCTCACCCAGGCCGTGGCACAGCGCCCAGGGCTGGTGGCGCGACGCACAGACAGCAGCAATCCCACCTGCGCGCCGTGATGATCCCATGGGTGGCCTCCCCATGTGCTTGAGACCCATCGACGATGCGGATGTCACAAGGGACGAGCTGGCACCAAAAAAGATCACGCGAATGCAGAAGACGTTGGGGGGTGCGTTCAATGGGGTATGGATCGCCTGGGTCAGAAAGGCAGCCTGCAAGCAAGGGGGCGCCTGGGTCAACATCAAGTCCGACCCCAGGCGGAACGCGGTACAGCAGCGCGACGACTTCCTCCAGGCATGGAGCACAGTGGGATACGACGCCTACAAGATGGACAGATAATACCAGCTCCACGTCGACTGGCCAAACGTCATGGAGAAGCAACGCAGACTCACGCAGCGCAGCACCAGAGTACGCACGGCTGACGCGCCCATCGGAAGCGGACGCTCACACCCGTGGGCCGACGAGGGCAAGGAAGCTACCAAGACCCCCCCGTGGTCCACCGAAGGCAGGGCTGCCACGCGGACAGGCGCATCTGGATCTGCAGCACCCTGGCGTACTTGGCAGTCCTGGGACGAGTGGGATCATCAGCGAGACACATGGGCTGACGCGGACTGGAAGGCCAAGGGGAAGCGGTTCTCCCCCAGAGGAGAAACCCACTACGCAGACAAGCGTCAGCGGGGATGGGACTTCGGCCCCAAGTGATCGAGACATGGCCGTGCCGCTGGCGCCCAGCCCCCCCCCCCCCCGGCAGGGGGGGTCGGCCCGCCCTGTCCGGGGCCTTTCGCTGTGCGTGCTACGCGCCTCCCCCCACCTGCTCGTCTGTTCCTTCCCTTGCTTCCCGTGGGGGATGGCCCGCGCAGCCTGTCTGCGGCTCAAGCCTTTCTTCCACCCGAACATGTCGATTCTCAGAGTTGCCACTCGGCCCGTCATGGAGCGCAACGCTTGCTTTCTGGGCAATATCGACCTTGGGCAGCTGGGCATGGCCTCCCTCTCCCTCTACAAGGTGGTCGCTGTCGCGCTGACCCTGTGGGCCATCTGGGGCCCCGCCGTTCCGGGCGGAGCCCGCTGGGTCGGCAGCCCCATGGTCCTCAACCGGCCCTTTGCCGCGCATAGCGACGCAGGGGGTGGGGGCTGAGGAAAACGTGGTGTGTCAGTCCCCCACGGTCCAACTTCCCTCGTGGTTGCTCCAGACCTGGACGGGGGCTGGTTTCACCGCAGCGCCAGGCCTTGGCCTTAATGCCCCCGTGCCACCTCTTATGGGGCAGAGGTGCACCAGTACCCATGCGCTGCGCGCTAGACAGCCCACGCTGGTCTCGTGGGACCTTCCTGGACAGTGGGAATGGTGGCTGAAATAATCCACCCCCCGTGTTCCCCCTTTGACCTGAACCCCACGGGACAAGGGTCCGTTCACGTCCCCCCGCTGGGACACCTACTTTGGATGATTGGGAATGCTGGCATTAGGCCCACCCCACGCGCTCCACCTGACTCTACCACTCATCACTTGGTGTGGCTCTTGCTGCGCCCCCGTCCAGTGTGCCCTGCCTGGGTACACTGCAAGGTGACGGGCCATCCCAGTCTGGCGGCCTCGGCCACGACCGACGCGCCACGCCGCGTGGTTGCACCTCGTGCTTCCCCCAGACGGTGCTGCTCTGAGCAAGTGACAGCGCGGCCCCCCGCAGTGGTCTGGCGCTCTGTTCCCCCCGCGTTCGCAGAGGACCCTCCGCAGCGCACGTTGGAGGGATCACCGAGGCCATAGTACTCGCAGTGTCTTCATTGGCGACGCCCCTCCCCCCCCTCCATTTATTTATTGGATTGTGCGGCTATCGGCTGCGTCTCCCATTTTCCTCCTCCTCTCGTGCTGATACGGCGCCACGCGTCTCCCCCCCTACCGAGGCTCCTCTGGGGCACTCGGGCCTCCATGGCACCTGGGGGCTCACTGGCCAGGCTCCGGTGTGCGGTCGTTCTGCGCGGCTGCCTGGCGTTCGGGCAACTCGGGCCTGCGGCAGTCCGCCCCCGCCGGTGCGACTCCTCCAGCCCTTGGAGCGGGCGCGGTTTGTGCACGTGGTCTGGGAGTGGTTCACGGCGCCTTTTGTCCTGGGCTACGGCGTGGTGCAGCCTGGCGCGCCGCCCCGCCCCGGCGCCGCCTGGGGCCGGACCTGGGGAGAGCGCTGT
Source organism: Prorocentrum cordatum (assembly GCA_963575745.1). Taxonomy (NCBI): domain Eukaryota; class Dinophyceae; order Prorocentrales; family Prorocentraceae; genus Prorocentrum; species Prorocentrum cordatum. The sequence goes on along the minus strand of CAUYUJ010015521.1, from coordinate 110,043 downwards.
CCCGACATGTGGTTCGCCCTTTGCCCGACTGCCGATGTTCTCCCATCTGGTCCGCCCCTGCTACCCCGGCTGACGCTCGCATCTTTGTTCCCCCGTCCCTCGCGATGGATAAGCTGCCCGCGTTGTGCGCCGACGACTTGGTTGTCCCGCTTCTCACGGCGGGCGCCGCCTTCGAGCTCCTGCTACTGCGCAAGTGGTACATCCTTTGGCAGTGTTCTCGGCCCTCCCGCAGGGTGGCCCGTGGTGCTCGACCATGCTTGCAACTGCGCCCCCCCGACTTTCTGAGTCAGGCAGTTGCAGGTTGCGGACTCCGAGACTGGGGCGACGTCTCCGTGCATAGGTCGGTCGCTCCTGCCCGACTACTCTCAGGAGTCCATGTGAGTGAGGCGTTCCTCGGTTCCCCCCTCTTCTTCCCGCGCGTGCTCTCGCGCCCGCCGCCTTCCCTCGCTCTCTCGCCTCCTCGTCGTGATGGGCGGTGCGGCCTCGCAGCGCAGCGTGACCCACGCCAGTGCGCGCTGGTCGGTACGGTTCGAGCTGGCTCCACTGTGCGACTTCTCCGCCGTGTGTTTCAGTCTGATGCCTGCGTCCCCGCCTCTGGGTCGCCCGCATCTTAATGGGGGGCATTTTGTCCCTGGCACGTGCACTTGTTGCGTCGGCCTATGCGCCGTCGTAGCCTATTATCTCGCCTTGTGCCCCAGCCGAGACCATCCCGCTTCCTGGATCTGTCCTTGGAGCTGCCGATCAAAAAGTTTCCCCACCAACGTAGCATCGGGCGCAGACGAGCGTCCGCCCTGCTACCTGCCCAGGGAGTATCGATCCCTCGTCGCCGACCCAGCCATGGTTCTACTAAGTACGCCATGGCACGTCAGCACGCCGCCTGCGAGCGGTGCAGCCCAGCAGCTCGGCAGATGACAGCCGCCCGTATGCCCTGGCGTCGGAGGCATCCGGCTTCTGCATGGGCAGCGTGGCAGGTGTTGAGTGGGTGTGCCTGTCCTCCATACACATGGTGATTGGCTTCGTCAGTGAGCGGCCCCGCATCGAGTGGTACAGCCTTCCGCGGTCCATGCTCGTTTCGCTCTTCTCGACGCAGCCACAGCCCCGGCCCCCGTCGGGACATTGCATCGTTGTGCCCCCGAACTGCGTGAGTCGGATACGATGTATGTGGTCCGGCTACCAGCTGGTGGTTGTCAGCCTCGTGCAAGCACGCCGGTGGTCTCTTATGGGACGGTGCCCCGACACCCCGCATTGACACCAGTGCTCAACGGCTTTTGGCTGCGCCCCCCTCCTGCCTGTGGCCCGCCCTGGTCCGTCGCCGACCCGGCCATGGTTCTGTCTTGGCCAGCTGTCAGCGCGCCGCCTGCGAGCGGTGCGGCCCAGCAGCTCGGTAGCCGCCAGCCATCGTCACGCCACCGGCGTCGTGGTATTCGGCTTCCGCACGGGCAGCGTGGCAGGTGTGGTTGGGTGCAGCTGTCAGCCATGCATTCGGTGACACCCGGTGTTTGGCTTCGTCAAGTGAGCGGCCCTGCATTGAGTGGTTCAGCCTTCTGCAGTTCGTGGTCGCTCTCTTCAGAGCAGCCCCGGCTACCAGCCCTCGTCAGTACTTTGCATCGTTGGGCCCCCGAACTGCGTGAGTCGGATACGATGTGCACGCGCAGGCTACCGGCTGGAGGTGGCTCAGCCTCGTGAGCGCACACCAGTGGTCTTTCTCTACTGCATGGCGCTTTGACGCGGTTCAGCCACACCTTAGGTCCAGTGAGCCTTCACGAGTCAGGCCTCTTTCGCCGCACCATCGTTCACCCGGGGTGCTGCAGTGAGTCCGATTTAGTCGCTCGCGCTCGCACTCCCCCCCCTCTCTTTTCTGAGGTCTAGGCCTGTCACTGGGTGCACGCACGTGGGCTTCGCGTGGTCATTGGCCATTCGATTCCGCGCATGCGGCTTTACAGTGCCTCGTCGCCGTCTCTCTTGGCCTCGCTTCCGAATTTGGTTCGGCTGGAGCTTGGCGCCGCCAGGGCGACTTCTCCCCTCCGTTCCGCTGCCGGTCGCCGCGCCTTTGTTTCCCCACCTGCCGGGTTGTCTGGGCCGGTCACCTGCCGACGCTGTCCTGCGTCTCAATGAGGGGCATTTTGTCCCTGGCACGTGCATGCGCCACTGCGGCCAGTTATCTTCGTACCGCGCCCCGGACGTTGACCCGCTCCTTGTCCCTCGCCTTGGAGCCGCGAGCCCCCCAAAAAAGTTTCCCCACCAACGCCTGGCGGCGCGCGGCTCTTCCGCTTGCGCTCGCGAACAGAAAAGTTTCCCCACCAGCCCATCCAAAACCGACGCCCAGGCGAGTTGAGATGATCATGGAAACGTAGGGGCAACATGGAGGACAGTCGTTATCGTTCGAGGGAGGAGGAGGGATGAGGATGGGTGCTGGAGGAGGGAGAAGGATGATTAATTTGCGGATGAGAAGGAGGAGGAGCAGGAGGAGGAAGAGGAGGAGGAGGAGGAGGAGGGGAAGGAGTAGGAGTAGGAGTAGGACTAGGAGTAGTAGTAGTAGTAGTAGTAGTAGTAGTAGTAGTAGTAGTAGTAGTAGTAGTAGTAGTAGTAGTAGTAGTAGTAGTAGTAGTAGTAGTAGTAGTAGTAGTAGTAGTAGTAGTAGTAGTAGTAGTAGTAGTAGTAGTAGTAGTAGTAGTAG
>CAUYUJ010015521.1:41565-107266 GCA_963575745.1 Prorocentrum cordatum | reverse complement strand
GATGATGATGATGATGATGATGATGATGAGGAGGAGGAAGAGGAGGAGGAGGAGGAGGATGAGGATGAGGATGAGGATGAGATGAGGATGAGGATGAGGATGAGGATGAGGATGAGGATGAGGATGAGGATGAGGATGAGGATGAGGATGAGGATGAGGATGAGGATGAGGATGATGAGGATGAGGATGATGAGGATGAGGATGAGGATGAGGATGATGAGGATGATGAGGATGATGAGGATGATGAGGATGATGAGGAGGAGGAGGAGGAGGAGGAGGAGGAGGAGGAGGAGGAGGGGGAGGACGAGGAAGAGGAGGGCGAGCAGAAAGCCAGAAGCTTGTTCAATGCCTCTCGGAGTCTTTCGGATCTCTCTTGGAACCTAACTAGAGACCTCTTGGGGCGTCTGGAGGGGCATCTTGGCGGGCCCAGAGCCATCTTGGGTGCCTCGGGGATTCTCTTGAGGCCTCTCGGGGGTCTCTTGGGAGCCTCTTGGAGGCTTTTTGGGCGCCTCTTGGGGCTGTCTAGGCGCCTCTTGGGACCCTCTTAGGGGCGCTTTTGGAGCCATCTCGGAAGACATCGGTCAAAAATGAGGGGAGCTTCAATTGGGCCCCCCCCCTCTCGGGAGCCCCAAACATCGCCTTTTGGGGCGCTCTTGGGGTGCAATTGGGGCGCTCTTGGGCGCTCTTGGGGCCGTCTTGGGCCCCTCCTGGGGTCCTCTTGAGCCATCTTGGAGCCATCCTGAGGCCTCGGATGGTCATCGGAAGCGAACAGGCGAGAAAGCACAACACATTGATTTTAAGTAGGTTTTGAAGGGATTTTGGTCCCTTGGGGGCCTCCTGGGGGGACTCCGTGGCCACCTGGAGCCGCCTTGGAGCGTTCTTGGAGCCTCTTGGAGCATATTGGGAGCCATCTTGAGGCATTTTGTGCTATCTTGAGCCATCTTGGAGGTCATCTTGGGCTCTCTGAGGCGCCCTTGGAGCCGTCTTGGGCCATCTTGGACAAACCCCTCGCGGAACCCCTCGTCCAAGTCCAAGGGAGGGGGTAAGTGGGAGGGGTTACCCCCTCTCCGAAGGGGAAGAAAGGGGGTTGGAAGAGACATTTCCTTAGGCCACTTACGCCCAGAGGGCTGTTGTGACTTCCCGTCGTTGTACTTCCTCTTCGCGCATCCTCTGCCCCAGCTTCTGGGTATGGCCGCGACGCCGCCCCGCGCCCGCTGCCAGGGGTGCAGAGCCGGCTGGCCGCCCCGGCCGCTCCGCAGCGGCCCCCGCCGCGTGAGCGCTCCCTCCTCCCGCCCTTCTGCGCGGCCGCTTCCTCCTCTCCCCTTGTCCCCGGCAATTGGCGATGCCGTCTCTTGGCTTGCCCGAGCGAGCGTGCGGACTGCCTTTGCCGCGCTGCGACGTAAAATGTTTGTGTAGTCGTGTTATGAGGGGCAACGCTAGGGGGGGATATGCTCAGGCGGGGTGCATCGACCTTCCAGTCGCGCATTCATCGCCGACAGGGGCCTCATAGCCCACTCTGTCCAGGACAGTGCGGAGTCGCCATCGGGGGCCCATCGCCGATCTATAGGCGACGTATCGCTGATTCCAGGTCGGTGTGTCCCCCCCAAGCGTTGCCCTTCAGGAGACGTGTCAGATCGTTTTGGGGTTGTCTTGCGGCTGTTTGGGCCTTCGTGGAGCCCTAAAGGTCGTCAGTGGTCCTCCCTCTTCTCCCCACCACTCCCCTCCCTCCCTCCCTCCCTGCCTCTCCCACAGTATTCATCCCTCCATCCACATTCCTTTTCATGCCCATGGGTCCTTTCGGGACGAGTGGAGGCCGATCGGAGGGAGCGGTCCCGACGGCCCTCTTGGGGCCAACCAGGGAGCGTCGGGGGGCCGTTTGGGAACCGCCCCCTTTTAACGTGATTCTTCATGGTCCATGATGGTCCGATTGATCCGATTCGGCGACTTTCGGTTCTGGCCAGCCTTATTTGTCTCCGATTTCTCGGCGATCCCCCGCGGTTCGATGCTCGCGCTGCGTTGTCGTGCACCTTGGCGCAGCAGGTCCGTTCGGTTTCGATTCCGTGCCGATACATCCCGATCTGACGCGCCTGTCGTTACGATCAGATTTGTCGATTCGCTGCTGAGTGTGTCAAAGCAGACGATGTTGGAAGCAACGACAATATTTTACAACAGCCAATTGCCACGGCATCTGATTCTCTGGTTCGGTCAAATAGGGAGAACATGCGACGAGGACGGATTGAAAACAATCACCTTCGTGCCCAAACCGGTCCAATCAGCCATTACCACATTCGGCAATAATCCAGGGATGCTCAGGAACGAATGGTCGAAGTGCTTGTGTGATCGAGCTCGTGCCAGCTTCATTACGTGCCAGCTTCAATACGGAACGGGACCTCTTGGAATGCCGACGCGACGCTTCCAAATGGAACGATTTTACGTTGTGAACAAAACATATGGCATGATGACGGATCGCATTCCCGTCGAGGGAAAGAGAGGGAGCGAGAGAGAGAACACGAGATACATACAGATACATATAAGTATGGTACTATATACATATATCCATATATACAAGGAATATGTATGTATGTGTATATATAATGAGAGAGAGAGAGAGAGAGAGAGAGAGAGAGAGAGAGAGAGAGAGAGAGAGAGAGAGAGAGAGAGAGAGAGAAGAGAGAGAGAGAGAGAGAGAGAGAGAGAGAGAGCGAGAGAGAGAGAGAGAGAGAGAGAGAGAGAGAGAGAGAGAGAGAGAGAGAGAGAGAGAGAGAGAGAGAAAGAGAGAGAGAGAGAAACGAGAGAGAGAGAGAGAGAGAGCGAGAGAGAGAGAGAGAGAGAAAGAAAAAGAGAAAGAGAGAGAGAGAGAGAGAGATAAATAGAGAAATATATAGAAAGAGAGAGAGAGGGAACAAGAGAGACAGCAACAGGGGGCTGTGGAAAACACAAATGGTCGTCGGCGAGCATGTAAAAACGACTGGAGCGTATTGGGCAAACCGAACTGGCCTGAGCCAAGCGCCAATAGTATTCGGTATACATGTAAAACAGTCGAATGCGTATTCGGCGAACCGAATTGCATTCTTTCTGGTGACACTGCCCACATGTGCGCTCGACAAGGGGAAGACACTTGAAGGTACACTCGCACCGTATGGATGACGTTGTTGCCCGTGTGGTCTTCCAGAGGCACGTATACACAGCACGCCTGTTTATGGCATGTGATGCCGCCCTGCCCGCTGTTTCCCGCTTTTACTTGTTTCCAGCCGCGCGCGCTGTAAGCAAAGCGCAGTATGGCGCCCCGCTGCTTCCGCAGAGCGGGGATTGAAGGCTTTCACCGTCTCTTTTCGCCCACGCGCTCCAGCGTACGGATGACCGGCTTCCGAAGGATACCTTCGCATCCTTGCCTCTTCGATCACATTCGGTCCAGCCTCGACAACTTTCGATGGCCAGCCCCTATCGAAGAGCCCTGGCATGGACGTCCACTGCCCTTGCATTCTTGCCGCGCATCCTTACTCTGGGTTGACGGTATGGCTTGACTGCGCTGTACTGTAGTCGTCGCCGTTCTGCCTCCTCCCGTGATCCCGCACGGGCATCCCTCGCGGTCCCTGCGGCGGAGAGGCCGGGGCCGCGGACCATTGCCCCTGCGCATGCGCGACGACCACCAGCACCAGGAGACCCGCGGCTGGCGGCATGCGGCCTTTCTTTTCCGACCCCGAGGGGAGGAGGGGAAGGAGGAGGAGGAGGAGGAGGAGGAGGAGGAGGAGGAGGAGGAGGAGGAGGAGGAGGAGGAGGAGGAGGAGGAGGAGGAGGAGGGGGAATGAGGGTTTAGAATACTCTTGGGCTTGCTTTGGTTCTCCTGGGTCGCCCTCGTCGCCACGGCTGGGCTCCCCTCGAAACGCTGGTCAGAACGCCCTTGGGTGTAGAGGTTGACCATTCTTTTCGCCCGACGAGGAGGAGGAAGAGTAGGATGAGGAGGAGGATGGCCGATTTTTGTTTGGCTTGCTTGGCACTTTTTGGTCTCCAGGAGGCTCTGGCGGGGTCTCCGGGGGCATCCAGAGGCTTCCAGGGTACTCTCGGGGGAGCTCCTCCGGGACCTTCGGAGACCTCCCCTATACCTTTGGTGGCTCGTGAAAATCTCGCCAGAGGTGTTTCGCAATGTGCTGTGCCCTAAGGCCGTTTCTGGGCCTCTGGGTTGTGGCCGCAGGGAGGGGTCGAGAGCCCCCCATGGAGGCCCACCAGGGGGCAAACGCGTGGTAAAACCTCGACCCGCGATTCTCGGTCCTCCTTTCCCTCCTGGACGTCGGTCGGCGATCGAAGTCTGGTCCATATCACGGCTGAGGCCTCCCACTCTGGGCTGTGGTGGGGCTACAGCATGGACAGAAACCCTGTTCTCTATATATTCGATGGGCATCTGATCCGTGCCACCCTCCCCAGTCAATCGTAGAATTGTGGCAGGAGCAGGGGCATAGATACGTATCGATCGCTTAGTCGGAGGTTAGAGGGATGGGTCGAGAGATTTGGGGCACCGCGCTGAAAAGGGTCTCGACGCCAGAGTTATGGGCACCCGCACCCGCACGCACAGGCGGCCTGCTTGTCTGCTTGTGCAGGGGAGCGCCGCGGCCTCTTTCTCCCCCCATCTGCGCTCTCCCCGCTCTGAAGGCCTTACGGCCGGTGCCGCCGACCCTGAATGACGACGACGACGACGACGACGACGACGACGACGACGACGACGACGACGACGACGACGACGACGACGACGACGACGACGACGACGACGACGACGACGACGACGACGACGACGACGACGACGACGACGACGACGACGACGACGACGACGACGACGACGACGACGACGACGACGACGACGACGACGACGACGACGACGACGACGACGACGACGACGACGACGACGACGACGACGACGACTCTCGGGGGCCTCTTGGAGCTTCCTGGGGGTCTCTTGGGAAGCTCTTGGGAGCCGCTTGGGAATCTCGTGGGGGCCTCTTGGAGCTTCCTGGGGGTCCCTTGGGGGCCTCTTGGGGGCTCTTGGGGGGCTTCTGAGGGGCCTCTGGGGACTTCCTGAGAGCTTCTCAGGTCGAGGGATCGAACTGTTCGTTCGGGTCCCTCTTGTGGGCTCCCTCTTGGAGCCGTTTTGGGGGCCTCCTCGGCTGTCTTGGAGGCTTCTTGGGCGATCTTGGGGCCCTCTTGGGTCTTTGTGGAGCTCTCTTGGAGGCCTCTTGAGCCATCTTGGGGCGGCTTTGGAGGCCTCTTGGCCTGTCTTGGAGCGTCGGGAAGCTGACAAGGCGAGAATGCTGAAATCTTTCAAAAACCTATGGAAAAGCCGAGGCTTTTTGCCCCTTGGGGCCGTCTTGGAAGTCCTCTTGGATGCCTCTTGGGGCGTTTTGGAAACCTTTTGAGCCGTCTGGAGTTTACTTTGGCGACTTGGACCGACACTTCGGCAATTCGGGGCTCTCGAAGACCGTCTTGGGGACATCTTGGGGCACTTCTGCCGCGCCTTGGGGCTTTTCTGGGCCCCCGAACCGCCCGGGGGGGAATCGTATCTGCCCCAGGACCCCCCCGGGACCTCCCCGGGGCCCCACCTGGGATCCCCCCCCCCCAGGACCACCCCCCCCACCGGCGGGGAAGAGATCAAAGGGGAGGGTCTCCCTTTCGACTCAACTACAACGTTGCTCAATTTCGACGAGTCAAGCGGAACAGCCTCTTCCACACGCCGACAGGGTCGGCGGATTTAAAGGCTGCCGCCTTTGCCGCCGACCCCAGAAGAGCTGGCAGCTCGTTTGGCTCCCTGTTGAGGCTGCCTTGCGGCGTTCTTCGGCTCCTCTTGAGCGCTTGTTGGGCGTCTGGGGTTTTTCTCGATCGGTTTGGAGCCCTCTTGGAAGCTTCCTAGGCTGCTTCAGCCAAAACATCCGGCTCAACTGGGCCGGCCCCAAGCGCCCGCGCACAGGGCGCATTCAGGCTCTCCTCCCACCACACTCCTTCCCTCATGGCTTGCGCACATGTGGCCTGCCCTCTCTTTGGCGCGCTCCCGGGCTGGGCCGACGACCAGGGCCGATGCCGGCGCTGCGGCCAGGCGCTGCCGGGCGCCTCTGCTGCCGCCGCTGCGGCCGGGCCGCCGTTGCCGCCAGGACTGGACGCCGAGGTCGCGGGCTCCGGCGCCACTCAGAGCATGGCGGGCCTCGGCCTCGACGACTCAGGCGGGGTGGGCGCGGAGATGGCCGCGCTGGACGCCATCGAGATCGATGGCGAAGGGGATGATGTGGCTGTGGCACGGCCCATTGACGTGCCCGCCAGGATGCTGCAGGAGCTGCTCGAGGACGAGGTGCTGGTCCACATGGACCTTGTCCGCGCAGCTCATCGCGCGGACCCTGGCAGCGCATCGCTCCAGGTGCGCTGCCCATCCGGTTGGGCGGACATGGAGACCATCTTCAGGAAACTCGCCTACAACCTGACGGCCAGCTGCGGGCAGCAGCGGATGGGCTTCGGCTCCTGGAAGGCCCGGAGCCGACGGCGACTGCGATCGCTGCGAGGGCCCGGACTGCACGATGGCTCTGCGAGATTGGCTTGTCCTCGCATTGGCCCGCGGCGGACAAGGCTAGGGCGCGCGAGGCGGCCGACAAGTTTGCCTCCGCCGCGAAGGGCTGCGGCGACCAGCTGGACGAGGTGCTGCGGAAGCGCATGCAGCTCAGGTCCTCCAAGCTCCCCTTGTGGAAGGAACTCGGGGAGGAGAGCCTGCAGATGCTCCGCCGCTCGGCGACTGTAGAGTCGGAGGTTTGCTACACGCAGTGGTCCGACATCCTCGGCTGTCGGCATGGCTCTCTGGCCGCCCCTCGGGAAGCACGAGACCTGGCCGCTTGCTGCGAGAAGGGGGACGAGGCGGCCTTGGATTTCTTGGCGGGGAGGGCGGTGGTGTTAAGGGCCCCTGAGGATGGCAACGCGCTGTCTCGAATCCTGACCGGTCTTCTCTGGCATGGGGACGATGCGCGCCCTGCCTCTCTTCGGATGGTGGCGCCGGTTCCAGCCTGCTGCCCAGGCATGGACACCCTGGCGAAGATCACCAACTTGTGGATTCACCCTCTCATGGGTGCGGCGCCGTTGTACTTCGCCCAGGTGCGTGGCATCGCCCTCGCTGCGATGCCGTTGGAGCAGGTCGTCGCGGGTCGGACGGCGCCACGGCTTGTCCACCAGGGCCTCGCAGTCTTCACCATCAAGCACAACGGCTTGCGGGCGCTGCCGAGTCTTTTCGCGACCCCCGCTCCGATCTTCCGCACGTCGGCTGTGGAGTCCGTCTACATCGACCTGTTGACCGACGATTTCCCCAGGATCGTGCGCACGCTGCGCTCGGCCGACTTCCAGGATGTTACGTGCAGGAACCCATCGTCGAGCCTCCTGTCTAGGCCAGAATTCCGACGCACGCAGCTGGAGGTGTTGTTTCCGGCGAATACGCCGTGCTTACAGCAAGTCCTTCGGATCCGCCATCTTCGTCGCGCGTGCTTCGGCGACAGGGTATTCTTGGGGCGCCGCAAGCCGTTCGGCAGTGATGGCGCCCTCATTGTCGAGTACAACTCGCCGAGGGCGCTTCTCAGGATCTGGCCGCTGTGCCCCCGGGCGGTCGTGCTTTCGTCGAGCAAGGCGCTCATTTACACTGGGGCGACCGTGGAGACATGGCGGCCTCTCTTGGATGACCTCCTGAAGGAGTGCCCGGAGGAGGGTGTCACGCGCATTCGGCACAAAGCCTCAATGCAGGGATGCCGCCCGTTTGTCACTCCCGAGGCTACGACCGCGCAGCTGACAGCGTCCCGGCGGCGGAAAGGCAGGGGAACTCGGGCGAACTGTCCGATGGACAACTTCGCGGATGTCCGTGTGCTTGGCGAGGTGGGCCAGGAGGACCTCGAGGTGATGCGAGCGATCATGAACCACCCCAATGCTCACTCGCCGTTGATTCGCGTGGAGGCCCCGAGCGACCGTGCGCCGCAAGCAGGGGAGTGGGTGCACCTGGCTTTGCGCTGCCCAGAGGCCCCGCCTGGGCGAGTTCGCGTCCACTTGAGCTCGCGGGAGGAGGTCGCCCAGGTCTGCGCCGCCCTCCACGACCAGACAGTGCAGGTTGGGACCGACGGCGTCGCGATCGCGGTGCAGAACGATGCCATGGAGGCGGTTCCGGGAAATGGCCAGCGGGGGGGGCGATAGACACGCCCCTCCTCCGCTGCGTGGTGGTGCCGTTCGAGGCCGGCGCAACTATTGGAATGCAAGTGCATGAGATCGACGGTCGCGCCTGCTGGGTGCTGGGCGTCGCCTTCGCGCTTTGCGCCGCGTCGGTGCCGAGCGCTTGTGGCCGCGTTCCCGCAGCTGCCGAGCGTTTGGGTCTTCTTCTTCGGTATATCGTTTTTCATTATGCTCCAGCCCTCGCCGCGGGCTTCTTGCTGAGCGCGCTCTTTTTCTCCCGCAGCCACTTCGACTTCGCCCTGCTCTACCCGCGCTTTCTTTCGGGGGCGGCCAGGTGGTTCCGCCGCCGACCGGCATGCTCCGGTGCGACGACGTGCCGCTCTGCTTGCACCGTCGCGTTCGGCTACGCCGCGCGCTCGGCCAGGCTGGCGCTGCCCCTTCTTCACTTGTGCCGCGCTCGAGCCTAAGCGCTGCCACATGGGCGCCCTCCGCCGGGGCGCGCCCTGGCCAACGCGCAGGCGACGTCGTTGCCGCGACGTGGAATACTCAGGCGCTCTTCGCGGCAGACGTCGACAGGCACTCCCGCAAGGCTGCGTGCGTCCACCACTTGATGCGGGTAGCGGACGTCGGACTGTGGACTGAAACTCACGGGTGCGAGGGGGGGAATGCAGTTTGGCGGGGGCCTGTTGATTGCAAATCGTGGTGGGCGCCCTGGCATTCTACTAGCTGCGCGGGGGTCGGCATCACAGTAAAGAAGCATTTTCTGGACATGTTCGACGAGCGGCTCACGCGCTGGCGTATCGTCATGCCCGGCCGTGCCGCAGTGCTGGAATTGCGGGGCAAGAAGGGCGCTCTCGACCTGTGGGTGGTGTATTTCCCTACGGGTGCGGACGTCGCGCCAGAGGATTACGGCGCTCTCAGGATGGCCCCCGCGAGCGGTTCCGGGTCTTTCAGGATTTGCGGCGTGCCCTCGGGGACGCCTCGCACAGGAATTGCCTTCCGCGTTAATGGCGCTCGCAGTGGTCGGAGGGGATTCCAATCGCGTCACGGAGGGCGCTGGCAGGCGAACGTGCGGCGCCGCCGTGGCGTCGGGCAGCCGCGACTTCCGCGAGGAGGTTCGCTGGCGCAATGCGGTGGCTGCGAGGCGCGGGATCCGCGAAATGTGGCAACCCAATAGGACGTATTCAGCCCCCAGTGCGAGGTCCCGCCTGGGCCGCTTCTACTGCAACCAACGCGCGGCTGAACAGTTGGATCGTCGGGTTCTCTGCGGCGTGCACGAATGGGTTCCACGGTTCTCCGCCCGCCGGGCCGTCGCTTTCTTGCGGCGCCGCCCGCGGGCCTGGCCGGGCAGCTAACGGCCGATTCCGGAGCGGGCGCGCTGGGGCCCCGACTGGAAGCGGAAGGTCGCTCTTGAACATCACGACCGCCTGACCACGCTGAGTAACCCTTCGGCCGCGCGGCGGCTCGCGGCCCTCAAGGAAGCTATGAAGAACGTCGGTGGATCGCGCGGCTGGTCTCCAGGCTCGTGCGAGGAAGCTCTGGACAAGGAAGACCGTCTCGGCGTCGCTGCGCGTTTCATCCGTTCGGCTGAGAAGGGTCTGGCGGCGGCCATCCGCGACTGCCTGCGCCGCTGCCCTGCCTTCCGGGCGATTGCAGAGAAACCGTGTGCCGCAGCGGAGGGGGGCTCGTCCAAACTACATGCTTTTCGTGACCGCGCCGTCGCCCTGGCTCGGGAATCTGCCATGGGCTGCCTGCAGCGGCTGCAGGATAGCGTTGGCGCGGTGGACCCGCTAGCTCAGTCCCGGCAAACTTCCGGCTCTTGTTCCGGATCTGCCCGGGGCGGAAGGGCGGCCTCAGCGCGGTGAAAGATCGTCGGTGGCGCAATCATCTCACGCCGGACGGGATCGCTTCCAGCCTGAAGGAACACTGGCAGGAGGTCTTTCAGCGCGGGGCCACCGACGCCGCGCTCCGGTCTCGTTGGCTGGAGGAAGACGAGCGCGCGATGCCGCTGAAGAGGGCCCTCGAACTCCGCCCTCGGGGCCCGAAGGGACCTCCATCGGCGCATGGTGGGCCCTTGGCGAGCTGGCTGCTGACGCTCTGCGCGCGGCTCTCCAGGATATGTTTCCGACGGTGGTGAACAGCTGATGGAGAACGATTGCGCAGACTTCAACCACGGCCTCATGGTGTTTCTGCTGGAGGCGCCCTGCGAGCAGACGCCCGACGGGGGCGACGTATTCGAAGCAGACCATGCCAGGGCTCTCAACATAGTCAACGCAGACAATCGCTTGCTAGCGAACGCGGTCCGTTTAAGGATTGAAATTGTTCTCGACGACCATGTTTCCAGTATTCAGCACGGCTTCATTGGCGGGCGGTCCACGCGAGCCAACGTCGTGGACATTGGCGAGGCGATGCAAGAGACGCCCTTCTCGCAGCCCAACGGGGCAGCAGTCTTCTACGACTTCGCCGCGGCGTTCCCGTCAGTAAATCGCGATTTCCTGTTCGACCTGTTCGCGGCCATCGGCATCCCGCAGCAGGTTCTCCGCTTCATCCGCTCTCTCTCCGTCGGCGGAGCCCGATTCAGCGGTTTCGAGCAGAAGGCAGGAATGCGGCAGGGATGTTCTGTATCCCCGCTCTTGTTTGCGGTGGCTGCCGATTCGTTGCTGCGCCGCCTGGCCCGGCAGCTTCGTGATTCATGCAGGGTCGCGTGCGTTGACGACTTAGCCATGGTGGTGAAGGACGTCGAGTCGGCTGCCCCTCTGCTGGAGCGCGTCTTCGAGGAGTACGAAGCCCTCTCTGGGCTGCGACTGCGCCGCGGGAAAACTGTTCGGGTCCCTCTCCGCCCTGCGGCCGTGGAATACACCCGGCAGCTGCTGGCGCGGGTTGCGCCGACGCTCGCGGATTTCAGCATCCAGTACCACGCGAAGTATCTAGGTCGAGCGAGCGCAAGTCTGGGGCCAAACTGGGTGCGGCGCCTTTCGCTGCTTATTTGCATCGAGTTTATGTCGCTTCAGTGTTGACCATCGTGGGGCAGTTGGATGGCGTGCCTGGCGATTTCGAGGGGGCAGAGCGCCGTGCGTGCGCCGCGCTTTTTCGTGGCCCCAGGGGCTGGCTTCCACCGTCCCGCTTGCATGTTTTCGACATCTAGGCAGTTCGGTGGAGCTCCCGAACATCCAGGAGACGGCGCTGGCGGCCAAGTGCCGCGTGGCCATGTGGGAGGACCGTTGTAACGGGGGCCTTCGCGTCGATCTTCGCTCCACTGCTCTTGAACGCGCCCGCATGGCGTGCAACTTCCCAGATCGCGCTGCCGTCTGGCTCCAGCCGTGGGACGCGGCCATCGTGCTCCAGTTGGCTGCTGCCACGCGTCTGGCGCGCACGCGCGGCTACGACCCGGCCACCCTCATGGGCCGGCTGGCCACAGGCCCGGGTGGGGCAGACCGAGAGGCCGCAGCGCGGAAACATTGGCAGAGGGAGTGTTTGAAGATTGTCCGGGCTCCTGCCGCAGACGGGGTCTTCTGGCATCTTCGGCGGCAGCTGGACCGGTTCGAGCTGGCCACCCTTCCGAGACATCGTGTGAGCAGGGCAGTGCATGTGCTACAGCATCTGAGCGCGGCTGCGCCGCCGCGCGTCTGGCATGCGTCCCTCCGCTCGCTCCCTGACGGTTGGACCACTGCAGACTGCGTGGGCGGCGATGCCCCCTGCATTTTTGGCTGCGCAGCGCGCGATAGCATGCGCCATTATTTTTGCTGTCCTGCCTTCCGGCAGTTTTGCGCTGCTGAGTTCAGGCTGCCCGCTCCCAGGGTGATTATTTTCTTAGGATTCAGCCTTCATTCTCCAGCGCGTCAAGAGACATCGTCCTGCGCCGCGTGCTGGCCACTTAACCCCTTTATACTCCCGGTACCGGGGGTTGCGCATGTAAGGCGCTGACCGGCGCAATGTGGCAGTTTATCCGCGACGCGTGTTTCGGCTTCCCACGGCTCGCGTACGCGTGGCGTGGAGCGCAAGCGTGACGCCGTTCCCCCCTCCTCCTTCCTCCTCTCTCCCTCCGTCGCTCTTGTCTGTGATGTCTGTCTGTTGTGATTCTCGCCGCACGTGGCAGCTTGTCGGTTTCAGGGCTGACATCGATAGTGAATCCAAACCGCATGTGTGCGCGCATTGTACGTAATTAGTCTGCTCTCTCCATGTCTACCCTGCCGTCAGGGCGATACATTGTGCATCCGTGTGTGGTGCAATGCTGGCTGCAGGTGAGGAGCGAATTGCCTCTCAAATGCAGCCTCCGCGGTTTCTATTTGTCTTCATCCTCCGCTTGCGTACGCCAGTCTTAGAGACCAAGCAGGCTGCCCTGTCCTGTCTGGGCGCCAGCGGCGAGCCGTTGCACGGCGGTGCCCGGCACAAGGCACCACTTTCGTGACGCGCGTCGTCCGTGGAGCAGGGCGTGCGCGCGCAGTCTGCCGACCCCGCGTGCGGCAGCCAGAGCTCGTCGTACTCTGACCCGCCGGTGCCCGCGTGCTGTTCCCTCCTCCTCCTCCTTGTCTAGCCCGTGGCAGTATGTTTGTTGTTTTCGCTCAGTCCGCTAGTCGCCATGTCTCCGGTCAGATCCTGGCGTTCGTCAGGCAACCATATGGGTTGCGATTGGGATTCCTCCCTCCCCTTCCTCCTCTTCCTCCGCGTCCTCCTCCCCCTCTTTCCCACTTGATTGTGCCATCCTCGCTCACGTCGAGCCCTAGTCACGATGAGGACCTGGGGCGGTTTCTTATCTGTGGCCCTTGCAATGCCGCTTCCTCGCGTGCTTGCTCCGCCTGTCCGCTGTTCGCTGCAATGTCTTGCCTGTTGCAGGTCGGTCCATGTGGCGTTCACTCCCCTGCCCGAGCCCGTCGCCACTGCACTTTCCCTTCCTCCTCCCCTCCCTCGTCTCCCCTGCCTCCTTCTCCTCCTCCGCTGCTCTGGTCGGGAGGATTCGTTTGAAGTAGCCTCTGCAGGCAAGTAGTTGAGGTAGTTTGGATTCTTAGGGTCGCTGTGGTGGCGGCCACAATTTTGAGGATTCGTTTGAAGGAAGCCTCTGCAGGCAAGTAGTTGAGGTAGTTTGGATTCTTAGGGTCGCTGTGGTGGCGGCCACAATTTTGAGCCAGAGTGGCTGTCTCAAGCGTGACCGTTTTGGTGCTGTGCACTTTCCCTTCGGGTTTTTCCACTCCCCCTCCAAAAAAGCTTCCTGGGCTGCTTTGGGGCGCACTTGTGGCTTTGTTGGGCTGTCTATCTGCGTCGGGAAGGAGCGTAATGCGGGGAGGCCGACGGTTCGAGAAACACATGGTGACGTTGGAGATTTGTGCGCTTTCGGGCGGCCTCTGGATATGTTTTCTGGGCTTTATGGGCCCTTTGGGCGGCCTTCAGGTTCTTTGGGAGCCACCTTGGGCGTCCCGTGGCGACCTTCATGATTTGGCGCCGTGTCGGACTGTGGGGAGCTTCTCAGGACCCCTCGGGTCGGTTTTCGCCGCCTCGTGGGCTCTAAACATCCGCGCGCGAAGACGCGAGGGTACAGAGGGAAGGCCCGGCGGACTTGGCAACATGGGGCTCGGGTTCTCGGGGCGGGCCGGGGAGCCAGCCCAGGCAGAAAGCCGATGTTTCGTTGGCTCCGCGGCTGCCCTTCGCGATGTTTCAGCGCTCCTTCCTCCTGGCCGCACCCTGCCCCCTGCGATCACCCAAGCAAGGGGGGGGGGGACCCCAGCGAACATTTGGTGGGCGCTTCTGCGCGCAGTGCCCCGCCGACCCCGTACAGTCGGACCGAGGTATAAGATCGAGGTCTGTTCGGGGAGGGTACCCGAATGTTCTTCGTGCTTGTTGGATGTTCTTGTACATCCTGGGGGAGGGTACCCTCGAGTGATCTTATGGTTTGGGGTGTTTTGGCCAGCGGAGGGTCTCACGTTCTTGAATGATGTTCTTTTGTCCAATGTCGGGCCGTATGCCCCGTAGTGCCCCTCGGCTGTCTCCGACCGCGGCGTGATTCCGCGACGCTGCGGTCAGCAGAGGCGCGCTTGGGTCAGCAGCGGCGCGCCCCGCATGCAGGGCCTTGTCTTTTCAGACCGTCGACGTCATGCCCAAATCAATCTCATGGCTCGAGCTCAACGGTGTTTTGGCGATCTCGTGGACCGTCGTCGTTTAGATTTCGTTTCGCAGCAAAGGCGGAACGGAGACAGAACGAAGGAAGACAAACAATGACAACGAGAAACATTGTTTAGCTCGAGCCCTGTTTGGCAACTCTTCGCTTCTGGGGCCCGTTGTCGGGCTCGAAGAAGCCAGGAGCCCGTCCAGAGCTCCAGGGACCGCTCACTGAAAAACCGCAGCGTCGGATCTCTGGGCCACTGGGCGTGTTGCTCGCCTCGATGCCCTGATCTCCGACATCGTGCTCCTTGACTTCCAGGCGTTTCTCCTGTTCTTCGGCCTCTGGGAACTGCCTCTGGCTGTGGGACCGTGAAGGCGCGACTCGTAGCGGAAAAGTGGGCGTGGGGAGTGGGTCAAGAGTTGTGCTGCTCGCGAAGTGGCTAAGCCACTCTGCTGGAGGTCTAGGTTCGTCGCTCAGCGTGCTTCTCGTCGCGAGAAGGCATCTATACACCACCACCGTGCCAGGCCAGGGCCATCCTGGGCCCCAGGATGGTGTATAGACCCTCCTGGCTCGGCCAGGAGGGCGTATACACCATCCCAGGGCCCAGGATGGCCCTGGCCTGGCACGGTGGTGGTGTATAGATGCTCTCTGCCCATCTCGGCGCGAGAAGGCTCGACTTGGCGAAGGCCTGGGCGGGAGTTGTTGTGAGGAAAGTTCGAGGAGGAGGAGGAGGAGGAGGAGGAGGAAGAGGACCAGTGTAAACCCAAGGTGCATCAACGTGGCAATAAACCCTCCATCCGAGCTTCCTCCTCATATGCCCCTACAAGGGTTCAATTTCGCTGAAAGAAATGCCCTGTTAGAGAGCAACCGTTTGAAAATCCTGAATTGTGCCAAAGCGCTGTTCCTGGATGCCAACCCCACAAATCACCGGTACTGTCGCGTCTTGGCAACCCAGAATCGTGCCAGATCACCATGTCCTCGAATGAACGTCATTGTTGTGCCCTGACAGTCCGACGTTGATCGTGAGAGTCCTTGAAACTGTTGTAAACTCTTGAGCCGAATGGGTGCGGCGCTAAGGCGAGAGCCACGTTTTGAAAACGAGCCGCCCTCGGTCCATGAAACACTTGCAACTTTGTAGAGCGAATGTGCGCGGCGCTAAGGCGGTAACCACATGTTGAAAAAGAACCGCCCTCAATCCGTGAAGCTCTTGCAGTGTTTTATGACGACTGAGTGCGGCGCTAAGGCGATAACCACATTTTGAAAACCACCCGCCGTCCATCCGTGAAGCTGTTGCAAGTTTTTGAAGACGTATGTACGCGGCGCCGAGAACAGAGGCACATTTAGAAAACGACCCTTCCTCCATGCGTGAAGCTGCTGCAAGTTCTAGGCTACAGAGTTATGAAAGGTGAGGAAGGTTCAGGCGAAACGCCTGGCCCGCCCTTCCGACTGGCTTCGGGGTGCGACACGGAGGAGTTATCCAGAAGGAGAAGGAATGGAGGAGGAGGAGGAGCAGGAGGAGGAGGAGGAGCGGGAGGAGAAGGAGGAGGAAGAGGAGGAGGAGGAGGAGCAGGAGGAGGAGGAGGAGGAGGAGGATAGGAGGAGGAGGAGGAGGAGGTCCGTGGAGGCCCCCAAGACTTGCGGAGGTTTCTGTAGGTCCTGGAGGTCCCCGCAGGCTTCCGGAGGTCTCTGAATGTCCCCAGAGATGGAAGAGAGGAGGAGGAGGAGGAGAAGAAGCAGGAGGAGGAGGAGGCGGATGACGATGAGATGATGATGCTGATGATGATGATGATGATGATGATGATGATGATGATGCTGATGCTGCTGCTGCTGATGCTGATGGTGCTGATGATGATGGTAATGATGCTGATGCTGATGCTGATGGTGCTGATGATGATGGTGATGGTGATGGTGATGGTGATGGTGATGATGCTGCTGATGATGCTGCTGATGTTGATGGTGATGGTGATGGTGATGATGATGTTGATGATGACGATGATGATGATGTTGTTGATGATGATGATGAGGATGAGGATGAGGATGATCATGATGAGGAGGAGGATGACGAGGAGGAGCAGGAGGAGGAAGAAGAGGAAGAGCGGTAAGAGGAGGAAGCACGTGGGAGGATCCGTGCGATTCGCTGGGAGTTTCACCCGGAGGCTCCAGGGGGACGGAGCGGCAGCGCGCGACATGGGCTCCGCGACGTAAACTGATGGGCATCGGATTTCACTGGATGGCAGCACTGGGCAGTCTTTGGTCGGACAGTGTCGCAAGTTTGCCTGGGAGGGTCGAGCCGCCTCGACGTGGAGGCAGTGCTGTCGCGGACGTTCAAGGTGGAGCCCCCCCGGGGCCAGTCTGGGTCCCAGGAGCCTACAGCAAGCAGCCCACAGCTCGAAGTCCGTTCGAAAGATTGTGTCGCGACCTTCCTGGAATACGCAGAAAAAAGAAACGAATTGTTCAGTGTCGACCGGGCAGGCGGCGTCAGAAACCAGAGACGCAGCGTCGTCAAGGCAGGAGACTTCTGCTTGACGCATGGGACGCCCGAGGAGCGAGACTTCGTCCACTCTATCTCTGACGACGCGCACCATAACCTCCTCTTCGACAGCCACCGAGAGCACCTCGACGTTGACCAGCAGCACTACTTCCATCTCCACGGTATCAGCAACGCAGACGAGCGGCACAGAAACTGGCACGACACTGACATCGACACAGACTACGGAGACGGGCACCGATACTAGCTCTTCGACACTGACTCTTAGCACTGGCACCCAGTCGACCACGTCTCTTGCGACGACGACTAGCACGGGCACGAGTGGTACAGATAGCAGCTCGTCGTCGTCATCGCAGACAAGTGTTTCTGAAACCAGCTCTTCGACATCGACGCGCAGCACAGGCACCAGTTCGGCCACGTCTTTGACAACAACGACGACTATCACGGACACGAGTGGTACAGACAGCAGCTCTTCGACATCGACGCGTAGCACTGGCACCAGTTCGGCCACGTCTGTGACGACAAGGACGACTACCACAGACACGAGTGGTACGGAAAGCAGCTCTTCGACGCTGACCTCCAGCACACGGACGAGTGGTACAGACAGCAGCTCTTCGACATCGACGCGTAGCACTGGCACCAGTTCGGCCACGTCTGTGACGACAAGGACGACTACCACAGACACGAGTGGTACGGAAAGCAGCTCTTCGACGCTGACCTCCAGCACACGGACGAGTGGTACAGACAGCAGCTCTTCGACATCGACGCGTAGCACTGGCACCAGTTCGGCCACGTCTGTGACGACAAGGACGACTACCACAGACACGAGTGGTACGGAAAGCAGCTCTTCGACGCTGACCTCCAGCACACGGACGAGTGGTACAGACAGCAGCTCTTCGACATCGACGCGTAGCACTGGCACCAGTTCGGCCACGTCTGTGACAACAAGGACGACTACCACAGACACACGGACGAGTGGTACAGACAGCAGCTCTTCGACATCGACGCGTAGCACTGGCACCAGTTCGGCCACGTCTGTGACGACAAGGACGACTACCACAGACACGAGTGGTACGGAAAGCAGCTCTTCGACGCTGACCTCCAGCACACGGACGAGTCGTACAGACAGCAGCTCTTCGACATCGACGCGTAGCACTGGCACCAGTTCGGCCACGTCTTTGACGACAACGACGACTATAACGGGCACGAGTGGTACAGACAGCAGCTCGTCGACACTGACTTACAGTACTGGCACTATCACGGACACGATGTCTACAGTGACCATGACTGGCAGCAGCACAACGGCCACTACAACGTCGACGCGCATTACCGGTATCCCTGGCGCCGCTCCGAAGTCGTTGCCCAGACCTGTCCCGGGGCGCTTTCCGGTCGGGGTTCCGAGACGGATGTGGTCACGACCGAGGCCCCATGAGGCCCAACAAAGGCCAGAGAGCCGCCAGATGCCCAGGCTCTCCGGAACACATCGGCGTCCGGACCTGTCGGGGGGTTCGCTTTGGCCAGAATTGAGCCTGCAGAGCAGGAACCATGGCAGGCCCCCTCGCGGGAAAATTGCCAGCCAATATGGTATTACAGGGGTCTGTGCGGTTTCTTGGGAGCCGTCTTGGCCTCTTGGGAGCCCTTTCGAGCCCTCTTGGACCCTCTTGGGGTTTCTGGAGGTCTTCTGGAGCCACTTTTGGGCTCCACTCAGGCCGTCTTTGGGGCCTTGGGGGCCTCTTGGGGGCTTCTTGGGCTGCTTGGACGCCCTAGAGGCCGAAGAGCTGACACTTGCAACATCATTTGCAAACCTACAGGGTTTCAATGATTTCGGCCCCCGGTTGCTCCCTTGGGCATCCTCACAGAGCTCTCTTGGGGGCCTCTACGGCCGTCTTGGGGCCATCTTGGGCAGTCTTGGGGCCATCTTTGGCAGCCGTGTGCCGTCTTGTTGCCATCTGGGATCGTCTTGAGGCCATCTTGAGGCTGTCTTGGGCCGTCTTTCGGGCATCTCGGAGGCGAGAGAGACATCAAAAACCAAGCTGGCGGGGACACGTGGGTCCCCTCCGTTTTATCTTTCGGCGGCGAACCCAGGGGGGAAGTGAGAAGGAGAAGTCCTTCTTCGAAGGCTCGGAAGTTCCCCGAAGAGACAGAAACTTCTCACTGAGAAGTCCCGCCGCTTTCTGAGAAGGCCTTTCCTTTCTCACTTGCCCCCTTCGCTCGCCGCCATTCGAACACGACACGGGGCCCGCCGAACGGGTCCCGCAGAGCGGGAGCCCCGGCGGGCCCGCCTTCAGGAAGCTGGCCTGCATAATCTTGCGACGAGACGGAGGAGGCGGAGGAGGAGGAGGCGGAGGAGGAGGATGAGGCCACTACGTGCCAAACCCTCCAAACCCAACCCGAAGGTCCCAGACCTCTCAAATTACGGGTTGGGGGGTGAACGGGTGCCACCGTGTTTTCTCGATGTTCCAGAACGTCCCCCCCCCCACTGGAAATTGGCAGGCCCAACGGGTTGAGTTAGGGTGGCTAGGTGGGTAGTCAGGAGGAGGAGGAGGAGGAGGAGGAGGAGGAGGAGGAGGAGGAAGAGGAGGAGGAGGAGGAGGAGGAGGAGGAGGAGGAGGAGGAGGAGGAGGAGGAGGAGGAGGAGGAGGAGGAGGAGGAGGAGGAGGTATGTTGGCGCATGTTCGGGCCTCTGGGAGCCCTCTTGGGGCCTCTCTTGGGGCTCTTTTTGGGGGTCTCTTGGGGGCCTCTTGGGGCTCTTTTGGGGGCCTCTTGGGGGCCTCCTGGGAACTTTTTCGGCTTTCCTAGGGCGCTCTTTGTCCGTCTGACGCCGTCGGAGGCTGTCTTGGGGGCCTCTCTGGCCGTCCTTGGGCGATTGGGGGCCATCTTGGGGGCCTCTTGGGCCGTCTTAGGGCCCTCTTCGGGCCGTCTGGGGTCCTCCTGGGGCTCTCTTGGGCAATGCTGGGGAAGTCTTGAGGCCTCAGAGGCCAATCGGACGAGAAATGGCGAGAATGCAACACTCATTGAGTCTTCCTGTGAGTTTGAAGAATTTCGGCTTCTATGGGGGCCTTCTGATTGGGACCTCTTGGGCCGTCTTGAGGCCATCTACTCATCCTGGGTCGTCCTGTGCCGTCCTGTGCCGTCTTGATGCCATGTTGGGCGTCTTGGGGCATCTTGGGCCGTCTTGACCTCGAAGCCTTCCTGTGCCGTCTCGGGGCCGTTTTGATGCCTTCTGGGGCCGTCTTGAGCGCCGTTCAGGGCTGGTGGGAGTACGCGAGCCCTCCGCCCCTCGAGATTCGCTAGCTGACCAGCGAACCAGCAATGCGAGCAACCACCCTACAGAGGCAAAAGGCCCGCGGGGGGCCCGCCGCCCGCAGAGCGGGAGCCACGCCGGGCCCTTCGGGAACATCGCCCGCAAAGCTCGCGACCATGACTCAGGGGGCCTCTCGGGGGCCTCTTGGGGCCTCGTGGGGGGCCTCTTGGGGCTGCCTCTTTGGGCCTCTCAGGGCCTCTCAGGGCCTCAGGGCTGTCTTAGGGCGCTCTTGGCCCGTCTGACGCCTTCGGGGGCTGTCGTGGGGGCCTCTGAGTCGTCTTGGGGCGCTCTGTGGCCGTCTTCGTAGCCTCTTTGGCCGTCTTGAGGGGCTCTTGGTGTCCTCTTGAGGCTCCGTGGTTCAGTTTGAGGCCTCAGAGGCCCATCGGACGCGAAACGGTGATAAGGCACAGCTAGTCACTAGTGATGGAGTCTCCTTAGGTTTTTACCTAACGGCGAAGACTGATAGGTTCCTAGTAGGGTCAAAAGAGAGCATCATGACTCCCGAGGGGTGTCTGGGCGGGATCCCCATAGGGAGCTCCACCTATGGTCCCAGTGGCGCAGCCCGCATGCGGTACGCGCCCAATTTTGGCGCACCCCTCACACGTTTCGTGGCCTCATCGGGAACTCCACCTATGGTCCCAGTGGCGCCGCCCGCATGCGGTACGCGCCCGATTTTGGCACACCCCTCACGCGTTTCGTGGCCCCATACGGAGCTCCAACGTAGGCTCCAGTGGCGCAGCCCGCATGCGGTACGCGCCCAATTTTGGCACACCCCTTACACGTTTCGTGGCCCCATAGGAGGCTCCACCGTAGGCCCCAGTGGCGCAGCCCGCATGCGGTACGCGCCCCATTTTGGCACACCCCTCACACGTTTCGTGGCCCCATAGGGAGCACGGGCGAAGATGGCATCACAATTGCGGTATTCACAACTGCATATGGTCGGGTCATTTGTCAGGCTATTTTTTGTATTTGATGCAGCCAGTGCCGGAGCAGCACCGAAGTCTAATTGAAGTAAAAGTAACGCCTACTTCTGAGCCGCACTGGGCGGCTTCTTGTAAAGCCTCCTGTACTCGGCTTCCCAGCCCTCTCGCCGAGCCTTGTACAGACCCGAATGCCACTGCGCGTTGGCAGACGTCGTCCCGCCCCTACCGCCCCAGCGAGGCCCCTTTGGGTTGCCCGCCCTCTCGCGAAACCAGCCGCTGCCCTGTCGGTACTGCCCTGTGTGCGATGCGGGGGGCGAGGGCGCGGCCGAAGGTCTTGCTGGTACGCTGAACAACCGTGCTGAGGACGAGGGCGCGGCCGAAGGTCCTGCTGGTGCGCGGGGCTGGCCGTCGGAGATGCCGTCGGGCTTGCTGTCGGAGTTGCCGTCGAGGATGCCGTCGTACTTGTTGTAGTCGGGCTTGTCGTCGGAGACGCCGTCGGGCTTGTTGGCGGCCGCTGGCAGCTGCTTCATGCTCGCATCGATGTCGGCGAAGATCCAGCAGTAGTGGGCGCGGGCCTGCTCGGACGGCTCGAACCCGCACTCTGACGCCATGACAGCGAAGTGGCCGAAGTCGCCCCAGACGGTGCGCGGGTCGAGACGCAGCCTCATGCATGCATCGAGGGCGGCTGGGTAGCACTCAGCTTCGAACAGGAAGGTCGCCAACGTTGCATCGGCCCACGTGCCGTTGTAGTTGTATGTGTCGGCAGCGTACGTGGCGTCCATCATCGCGCGGATCGCGCGTCGCAGGATGCCGCTCGCGCCCTCGCGCAGTAAAGGGCGCCGTTCGATCCAGTGCCAAAGCGGCATCGGGGTGGGGGGGGTGGGGCGCGGAGAAGGCTCGGGCTCCGAGCAGGCCCCCCCCCTGGGGCCTCGGCGTCGCTCCCCCCGATGGGCGCTCGACGGGGCCGCGCCCGACGCCAAACACTCTGGGGCGTCACGGGCGACAGGCCCCGATTGGGGCCCATGGGGGAGCGACGGGGGGAGGGCCACGAAACCAGCAGGATTGGCCCCGAGCGGTTCCCAAGATGGCCCCTGATGGTTCAAGACGGCCCTCAAGGTGGCCTGGTGCATCGCGAGAAAGGCATCCTTCAACCACGCGTGGTTGAAGGATGCCCTTCTCACGATGTACGCGCTGGCATTTCCACTCGTGACACCGAGGGCAGGATCTGGAAGAAGGTCACTTTCACCGTGACCCTTCATATTGTTGAGGATTGGGTTCGGCCCTCGCCGTCGTCCATGGACGAAGGGCCGCGTGGTGGGCACCGCGTGGTGGGTGCCGCTTTCGGTGGAGCTCCCTATGATGCTATGAACCGTGTGAGGGGTGTGCCGAAATGGCCCGAGGCCGCCATGCTAACCCTGCGACTGGGGCCTTCGGTGGAGCTACCTATGGGGCCACGATCCTCGTGAGGGGTGTGCCGAAATGGCCCGAGGCCGCCATGCCAAACCTGCCACTGGGGCCTTCGGTGGAGCTCCCTATGGGTCCACGGTCCTCGTGAGCGGTGTGCCGAAATGGCCCGAGGCCGCCATGCGAACCCTGCCACTGGGGCCTTCGGTGGAGCTCCCTATGGGGCCACGGTCCTCGTGAGGGGTGCGCCGAAATGGCACGAGGCCGCCATGCGAACCCTGCCACTGGGGCCTTCGGTGGACCCCCCTATGGGGCCACGGTCCTAGTGAGGGGTGTGCCGAAATGGCCCGAGGCCGCCATGCGAACCCTGCCACTGGCGCCTTCGGTGGAGCTTCCCACAGGGCCACGATCCCCGTATGTCAACCCTGCCACTGGGGCCTTCGGTGGAGCTCCCTATGGGGCCACGGTCCTGTGAAGGGGTGCGCCGAAATGGCCCGAGGCCGCCATGCGAACCCTGCCACGGAGGCCTTCGGTGGGGCTCCTTATGGGGCATCGATCCTCGTGGCGGGTGCGCCGAAATGGCCCGAGGCCGCCATGCGAACCCTGCCACTGGGGCCTTCGGTGGAGCTCTCTATGTGGCCACGACCCACGTGAGTGGTGTGCCGAAGTGGCCCGAGGCCGCCGTGCGAACCCTGCCACTGGGGCCTTCGGTGGAGCTCCTATAGGGGGCCACGATCCTCGTGAGGGGTGTGCCGAAATGGCACGAGGCCGCCATGCGAACCCTGCCACTGGGGCCTTCGGTAGAGCTACCTATGGGGCCACGGTCCTCGTGAGGGGTGTGCCGAAATGGCCAGAGGCCGCCATGCTAACCCTGCCGCTGGGGCCTTCGGTGGAGCCCTCTATGGAGCCACGATCCTAAGTGGTGTGCCGAAATGGCCCGAGGCCGCCATGCGAACCCTGCCACTGGGGCCTTCGGTGGAGTTCCCCACGGGGCCGCGATCCGCGTGGGGGGTGTGCCGAAATGGCCCGAGGCCGCCATGCGAACCCTGCCACTGAGGCCTTCGGTGGAGCTCCCTATGGGGCCACGACCTGCCACGGAGGCCTTCGGTGGAGCTCCCACAGGGCCACGATCCTCGTGAGGGGTGTGCCGAAATGGCCCGAGGCCGCCATGCGAACCCTGCCACTGGGGCCTTCGGTGGAGCCCCCTATGAGGCCACGATCCTAATGGGAGGTGTGCCGAAATGGCCCGAGGCCGCCATGCGAACCCTGCCACTGGGGCCTTCGGTGGAGCTCACCACAGGGCCACGATCCCCGTGAGGGGTGTGCCGAAATGGCCCGAGGCCGCCATGCGAACCCTGCCACTGGGGCCTTCGGTGGAGCTCCCTATGGGGCCACGGTCCTCGTGAGGGGTGCGCCGAAATGGCACGAGGCCGCCGTGCGAACCCTGCCACGGAGGCCTTCGGTGGAGCTCCCTATGGGGCCTCGATCCTTGTGGCGGGTGTGCCGAAATGGCCCGAGGCCGCCATGCGAACCCTGCCACTGAGGCCTTCGGTGGAGCTCCCTATGTGGCCACGACCCTCGTGAGGGGGGTGTGCCGAAATGGCCCGAGGCCGCCATGCGAACCTTGCCACTGGGGCCTTCGGTGGAGCTCCCTATTGGGCCACGATCCTCGTGCGAGGTGTGCCGAAATGGCCCGAGCGAGCCCTGCCACTGGGGCCTTTCGCCGTCGTCGTCGTCGTCGTCGTCGTCGTCGTCATCGTCGTCGTCGTCGTCGTCGTCCCCTTTTAAGCGCACATAAGTAAGGAAACATGTCCGAAACGGCCGCGCTCTCTTACGCACCGTTGCCATGTCCTCGACCTCGAGAACGAAGGCTTCCCCCCTGAAAGGCGGGGGCACAGGGGTGGGGCCCTGTCTTCGACCACTGTGAAACATGGGGGTGGGGCCCTGTCTCCGACCACGGTGAAACATGAATAGGGCGCGGCCCTCCCCGCCCTCGCGGGGCGGCCTTGCTCCCTGGGGCGTGGTCGGGGATCAGGGGCGGAGGGGGTTCAGGGACTTCTGAATTTGAACTAGAAGGTGGGGAGGAGGAGAAGGGGGAGGAGGAGAAGGAGGAGGAGGAGGAGGACGACGACGACGAGGGCCCAACACCACAGGATGGTTGGGCAAAATATGTCATTCCTCCTTCCTACACCCGCATCGACATCATCACAATCGCAGACATCCGCGCTTTTGGCATCGTCATTTTGGTTTCGCCACAGCGGCTCACCCGCTGAAACGGTGCTGACCCCGCATAAGTGATATGTGTGCATACCTTTGCCAGTGGCCCAAGGCTGCGGTCTGATGTCAAGCCCGCGTTCCCGCGCCCCGCGCGCTCACCCGCTCTCGAGAGCCATGACAGAGGCCGAGGCCAAGACGAGTCGCGCCCCGCGCGCTCCCCCGCTCCTGCCGACGAGAGCCATGGCAGAGGCCGATGCCCTTCGCGCCATGGCAGAGGCCGAGGCCGAGACGCCCGCCCCGTGGACTCCCCCGAGCCCGCCGCCTCCGAGCCCGCCGAGAGCCATGGCAGAGGCCGCGCGCGCCGAACCCGAGACGAAGCCCGAGCGCAGCGGCGACTACCTGATCGAGATTTTCCAGCCGCCCGAGAAGCGGGTCAAGAAGGTCGAGCAGCAGTGGAAGTGCATCGAGGACGTGACCAACCCATGGTTGAAGGCCGCCTTCCTGCAGATGCCCCCATCTCCAGACGTCGAGCAGTGCGACTACAGGCGCCCGAAGAGGGCCACGTTCAAGGTGACCCTCGAGGTGGAGACCGAGTGGGTCGACCCACGCTCGGAGTCTAATTGAGGGCGGGAAAAAGCATCGTCAATCATCGCCATCGCCATCACCATCACCATCACCGTCATCATCACCGTCATCATCATCATGATCATCATCATCATCAGCATGATCATCCTCGTCCGTCTCATCATCATCAACATCATCATCATCAGCATCATCATCACTCTCACTCTCTTGATCCTCCCACTCCGCCTCGAATTCCTCCTCCCTCCTCCATTGCACAACCCATTGAAGGACGAGCCCGAGGGGCCGCGGCGGGTAGGGGCTTCAGGGGGGCTCGGGAACATATTTGGGATTTATTTTTCAGAAAAGATAACTTATTGGGAACATCTTTTTCCATAAATAGTTGCAGCGATAAGTTCCCTAAGTCCACTTGTGTGCTCGAGTACTCGATTTGTTCAGCTATATCTGACACAAGAGCCCCGACTGGTATCAGCGGTGATCCGGTGATCGGGTGATCCGGTGATCCGGGGATCCGGTGATCCAGGGATCCGGTGCATCCGGTGATCCGGGGATCCGGTGCATCCGGTGATCCGGTGATCCGGTGATCCGGTGATCCGGTGATCCGGTGATCCGGTGATCCGGTGATCCGGTGATCAGTGATCCGGTGATCCGGTGATCCGGTGATCCAGTGATCCTGTGATCCGGGGATCTGGTGATCCGGTGATTCGGCGATCCGGGGATCCAGTGATCCGGTGATCCAATGATCCGGTGATCCGGGGATCCGGGGATCCGGTGATCCGGTGATCTGGGGGTCCGGTGATCCGGTGATCGGGTGATCCGGTGATCCGGTGATCTGGTGATCGCGCCCTCCCCCAGCTTCCCTCCCCAGCTTCCCTTGTGAGGTTTGCTCTCGGCAGGCTGAGGCTGAGGCAGGCTGAGGCTGAGGCTGAGGCAGGCTGAGGCTGAGGCTGAGGCTGCGACTGCGACTGCCGTTGCCACTGCGACTGTCATCGCAAATGCGACTACGACTGCGAGAACAGCAGAATTCTACAACTGGATTCTCATCTGAATCTTAAGGGGAATGCTTCCAAATATGCTGCTACACATCGCTGTTAGGTTGCTTTGCCGGGATAATTGAAGTCGAGTGCGTCCTTGGGAGGCTCCGTGGTCACGCGGGTCCGTCTTGGGGCGGTCTTGAAGCCCTCTGGGATCATCCTGGCAGCTATCTTGAGCCGTCTTGGGCTAGATTGTGGCATCTTGGCGGCCGATTGGAGCATCGCGGGCAAGTTTGGAACCATCATCATGGAGCCATCCTGTGGACCATCTTGGGCCATCTCGGGGCATTGCTGGGCCGTGTTGGGAACATCTTTGGGCGGGGGTGTTATCATGGGGGCGAGCGCATCAATTCTGAATAGGGTTGGTATTGCTA
The DNA here is from genome assembly GCA_963575745.1 of Prorocentrum cordatum. Taxonomy (NCBI): domain Eukaryota; class Dinophyceae; order Prorocentrales; family Prorocentraceae; genus Prorocentrum; species Prorocentrum cordatum. The sequence continues at coordinate 80,677 of CAUYUJ010015521.1, read as the reverse complement.
CGCGACCCCCTCTCATGCCAGCCAGCTAATCAGCTAGCAGCTGCTGTCCCGCTACGCTCCCGCATGGGAGCCCGCTGTATTCTTGGCGATTAGCGTGTCCCTACCAGCTCTTTCGCCCGCTTGTCCTGTTAGGTTGGCCTGTCGTTTGATTACCTTGACGGCGCGCAGCTGCCTCCGTCGCTCGCGATCAAAAAGTGTCCCTACCAGCCCCAGACAGAAATGAGGTCAATGCGATTTGCGGTGACCAGGGAAACGCAGGAGCAAACGCTGGAGCAAAATGGGGGGTAGCCGTTAAGCTGACGCTCGGGATCAGGATGAACATACCCAGGAGCCAACAAGACATGCTTTCGCGGAGCTTTCGATATGCATGCAGGCAGCTTGAACCATGTTGGGACCGTCTTCGGGCCATTTTGAGCCCGCTGGGGCACTCCTTGCGCCGGTTGTAAGTTTTGGAGCCACAAAGCCCAAATCATTCGTGAGGTGCTATGTCACCTCGTAACGGCCGCGCACGACAGGACAGTGTTTGAGCCAACGCCTAAACAGCTTCGTCCATGGCGATGGTTTCTGCTAGAAGTGAGGAATCAGGGTCTGACATGAACGTTCCAGCCTGAACTACAAAAGACCGCGTTGTGCATTGAGACCACAAACAGTAACAGCTTCGATGCACTACGCGGCCGCGGAGCAGTGCCCAGCGCGAGTACCGCTGTCAATATGCACGAGCAAATTCGCAGCACAGGGCAACTTGGCACTATCTGGGGGCGTTTTCGCCCAAGACTGCGCTCGTCCAGGTGTGGTTGACTAGATTCTATAGGCATACGCCACATCCGCCGACCCCTTTTGTGAATGTTGCGAGGCCAGGAGTTTCTGGCCAGCGGCGTCTTGTGTGAGGGTGCGGTGTCGCGCGCGGGGGGTGGCAGATGCGTGGGGGATCCAAATGTTTGCGTGATGCCGGTGGTCTGGGGCGTGTTTTGCGAGCGCCTTGCGTGCTGGGCACCCGGGTGCGGGGTGTCCTTGTGGGGGGTCGGCCTTTCGACCCGCAACCAAGCGGAGGACCACCGGAAGACGAAAGGAGCAAGAGTAGCGTGCGGAAGCTGTGATCAGCGAGGCATCGCCGCGAAATATGTGGCAGATGAGTCGAAACGGGTGAAGAGGCCGTTGACGTTCGCAGCGCGCACGAAGCAGTTCGCGCGGCAGCGGCACATTAGCGCCGAGCAAGATAGTGAGCACGTCGCGAGGAGGAGTAAGGCTGTATGCGCGGAGTGTATTGCAGTTGGCTTGACGGCTCGCAGTACGGAAGCGTCTGGGGGTCTTTTGGGGGCCTCCTGGGGGCCTCTTGGGGGCTCCTTGGGGCGTCTTGGCGGCCTCTTGGGGGCCTCTGGCGGCCTCTTGGGGCACTCTTGGGGCCCCCTGGGGCTCGTGGGGGCGGAAAACTAGATTTTTGAATTTTTGGTTGCCCTCTTGGGCCTCTTGGGCCGTTTTGGGGCCATCTTGGGCCGTCGTGGGACCGTCTTGGGGGGCCTCTTGGGCCGTCTTGGGGCGGTCTTCGAGGCCTCCTGGGCCGTCTTGGAGCGTCGGAAAGCCCACGAGACGAAGTTGTGCAACATATACGTTTTACGCAGGAAATGAACATTTTTTCTGCGTCTTGGGACCCTCTTGGGACGCATCTTGGAGGCCCCTTGGGGGCGTCATGGGCCAGCTGGAGACCATCTCGGGTGTCTTTGATCGCTCTGGGACCGTGTGGGGCCATGTTGGGCTCTCCTGGAAGCCACTTGGGCCGCTCCTGGAGCGCTCTTTGGGCCGTCTTCGGGGCCCGCTTGGGCCGTTTTCGGCGCCTCATGAGCCGTCTTGGCGCCCTCTTGGGCTGTCTTGGGGCCCCCTTGGAGGCTTCTTGGACCGTCTTGGTGCGGTCTTGGGGTCCTCTTGGGTCGTCTGGGAGCGGCGGAAAGCCCAAAAAACGAACTTCGGAGGGAACGGGCCAACTTTTTGCGTCCAGAGGCCCTCTTGGGGCGCATCTTCGATGCCTTGGGGCCTCTTGGGGGCATCTTGGGCCGTCTGGAGGCCATCTTCGGTGTCTTTGATCGCTCCCGGACCGTTTGGGACCATATTCAGCTCTCTTGGAGGCCACTTGGAACGCTCCTGGAACGCTCTTGGGGCCGTCTTCGGGGCCCGCTTGGGCTGTCTTGGGCGCCTGTTGGGCCGTCTTGGGGCCCTCTTGGGCTATCTTGGGACCCTCTTGGAGGCTTGTTGGGCCGTCTTGGGGCGGTCTTGGGGGCCTCTTGGGCCGTCTGGGAGCATCGGAAAACCCAGAAGGCGAATTTGTGAAACATGTACGTTTTACGAAGGGAATGGGTCAATTTTTGCGTCTAGGGACCCTCTTGGGGCGCATCTTGGAGGCCTCTTGGGACCTCTTGGGCCGTCTAGGAGGCCTCTTAGCCCGTCTTTGGGCCATCTTGGGCGTCTTGGAGCGCTCGTTTGGCGTCTCGGGGCCCTCGTGGGCCGTCTTGGAAGCGTCTTGAGGCCTTCTTGGCTCGTCTTGAGCCCTTTTTGGGCCCGAAAAAGCCCCGCGACGCGCTCGTCGTCGGCGAGGGGGGGGGGGGTCAAATCTCCGGTTTGGGGTCCCTGGGGGGGGGGGGGGGATAGGGGGGGGGGGAACACTCTCACACGCCTAGAGACCCACAAGGGGTCGGCGGATACGTAGTCGGCGATTTTGTGATAATCGCGCTACCGCCAAACAACAGCATCATCAATATCTTCAGCTGGCTTCACCCCCTGGGGCTCTCCTGGGGCCTTTTGGGTAGTCTTTCGGGCCCTCTTGGGGCCTTTTCGGAGGACATTGGGCAGCACAGGGGTGGACTCACGTAAGGCTCCCCCAGTCGGAGCTCGAACACTTGCCTCTCGGGGCCCTCTCGGGGCCCAACTGGGCTTCTCTTGGGCGATCCTGGAGCCACCTGGAGGCCTCAGAAGCTTGTCGCAAGCGAAAAGGGGAGAATGCCAACATACAGGACAGGCATGTTTGTTATCATTTAGCGGTTATTGTTGCTTCTCAGGTGTCTCATTGCGGGGCTTGATGCCACCTGTAGCAGACTTGGGCTGTGTCGGCGCCTATGCTTGGGGCCACCTCAGTCTTGCGCCATCTTGGAGGCCATCTCAAGGCGTCTGGGTCCATCTTGGAGCCATCTTGGTTCAAAAGCCTCCCACGAATGCCGAGGCTAAAGTCCTTCAAGCACTTCAGATTTTCCAGTGAGCGCAGGGGTAGCATTAATTTGCCTGCCCTCGTCGGAGCCCGAAACATCGCCTTTCGGGGCCCTGTTGGAGTGCTCTCGGGGCGCTCTTGAGCGCTTTGGGGGCCGTCTTGGAGCCTCATGTGTCTCTCTTGGAGCCCTCTTGGGCGATTCAGGGGCAATCTTGAGGCTTGAGAAGCCAATCGGACGAGAAAAGGCGAGACGATGCCAACCACTGAAGCGCCGTAGGCTCTTCAGGGGTGTTGGCCTCTCGGGGATCTCATCGGGAGGCTCCTTGCCGCCCATTCGGAGCCGTCTTGTGGCGGTCTTGAGGCCTCTCGGAGGCATGTTGGAAGTTTCTTTGAGTGTCTTAGGATATCTCTTGCCATCTTGGAAGCCCTCTTGGGCTGCCTTGGGCCATCTTGGGCCATCTTTGACGCTGCGATGTGTCGGCCCCCTCTCCTGGTCTCCCGTCCAGGGGAGGGGTGAACCCCTCCTAGTTCTTCCTCCTGAGCTGTTTTTTGAGGGTCCCAGGGCCAGCGGAGGTCCCCAGGGCCATGAAAGCCGTGAACAACTCTCCAGGTCGCCCATATGGGGTCGAAGTAGAGTCAACCCGCATGGTGAGGATGAGCAACTTCCCAAGGTTACCCTTGCATCCTTCCCCTTCGGCCCATTCTTGGCCGCTTTCGCTGGCCGCGCCCCGCTCGCAAAGTTTCGACATGCCCTTACCGGTCGAGCCTGGCGCCTACACGGCGCATTGGCGAATAAAACGTCAGGAGCCGTGCAATTGTGAAACCCACTGTGGAGAGCATCGGGATCCATCGCAAATCCGAGCTGAAATTTCCCAGTGGCCTCATCGTGCGCCCGTATGGTACGGGTTGCTTGTAGAGGGGATCGGTGGATCGCACCGCATTGCCGATGCATCGGCGATGCGGCTCGATGTGGAGCCCGAAGTTCTGCACGCCGACGTCGCCGATACGTCGCCGATGCGTCGCCGAGGCAGCGATGCCGCGCCGTCCTCCGGCCCCGTCTGCGTCGGGCACACTCGGGCGGCCTCCAGGGACCCAGGGCCCCTCTGCTCCAGGGCCCGGCCCCCCTCGCGTTCAGGTACGGGGACGGGAACGTCCACGAGTGCCGCGCCCAGCGTGACGGCCGCCGGAGGAGTGCAGCGCGCCGTGATCTCCATGAGCGTGCTCAACGTGGATTACGCCGGGCTCATGGCAGACGAGGCCAGGCTTAGCGCGCCGCGCCTCGGCTCGCCTGCGGCCCGCAGGAGCCAGGCATCGAGGTTTTTCGTTGGGGGCACAGGGTCGGGAGAACGTCAGAGTATCCGCTCGGGCCTGCCCCGTCGGTGCTGATCCTGGGCCCAGGCCAGGTGGATCGCTGCGCTCGTCTTCTCGGAGGCCTGGAAGTTTGTACTTGCCCAGACCTCTGGCGAAGCGTGAAAATCGCGCCAGTGGATTCTCGTAATTTTAGGTTTCTGCGGTCGTTCCAGGGTCTGGGACTGTTGAGAATGATTCAGTGTGAAAATTACCTGGGGCATTGGGTTTCCCGCCTTCGTCACCGCCTTCCTGGGTAAATGTGGCGCTCGGTTCATCTCTCTCCGCCTTCGTGTACAGCTGCCTCGTCTTCTCCATCGGCACCTTCCCCGCGTTCCTAGTGCCCTGCGTCGCCTTCGCGCCATTTTGGCCGCCTGAGTTCTGCCCCGCACCTGGCGTTGCTCTTTGCTTGTTTTCCGCAGCTGGTGGCATAACTAGCCTGCCCCTGCTAGCCTGGCGTTCGACCCGTCTCGCGCGCCCGCGTCCCAAAGTATCCCCACCAGCTCCCCCTGCCTGCCCAGCGTTCGACCAGTTTCGCGAGCCAGCGTACCAAACAAGTATCCCCACCAACCTTTCCAGAAACGATACCCGTGAGAGTTGACAGGGGGAGAGGAAGATACACGCATAGTCAAACAGCGAAGGAGGCTTGGGAGGCTCAGTGGCAAACAGCGAAGGAGGCTTTGGAGGCTCCGTGGCCACCTCGAGCCGTCTTGGAGCGGTCTTGGGGCCGCTTGGGGCATCTTGCGAGACATCTTGAGCCAACTTGGGCTATCGGAACCATCTTGGAGGTCATCTTGGGCTCTCTGAGGCTGCTCGGGGGCCTCTTGGGTGCCTCTCGGGTGCCTCTCGGGTGCCTCTTGAAACCCTCTTGAGAGCCCTGGAGGGCCTCTTGGGGCCATCTTGGAGGCGGTCGGTCAAACGAGAGGGGGGTACTCGATGCCCTTTTCCCACCTCGGAGGCCACGGTCCTCGTGAGGGGTGTCAAACATAGGCCCTGCCAGAGGCCGGACAAAGGAGCCCCCGACACTTCGCGACCCCTCCCGAAAAAACCTCAGGGAGGGGACGGGGAAGGTTCCCTTCCCCGAAAGGAAAAGGGGTTGTGGAAAAGTTTAAAAACCATCCTTCGACCACCTGTTGCCCAAAAGGCTGGTGGGATTCGGCTCTTGGGAAGGGGTCGAACGCCCACGGAGCCCACGAGTCGGATTGATCGAGCCGTCGGAATTCCAGGAGCACCGATGTCGGTAGTCGCCTCCGCCAGCAGAAAATTATTCCGATGTTGCTGCGCAGCGGGGGCAACCTTTGGGCCCCCGATAGTCATCGTTCATTATCCAGCTGCGTGCGGCAAGTCCCGCTCTCGTGCCAGCCCAGTATTCTGGGTGGCGACTGTTCCAGGGGGCGCGGGATGCCGTAAAGCATGGCACCTGTCCTCAAGCTTGGGACAGCCGTGACGAACACGACGACGACGATGGTGGCGGCGCAGATGGTTGATCACAAGAAGGCGCGGTACCCACCAGGGCCTGGCTTGGAGCTCGTCCCCATGGTTTTCGAGGCCGTGGGGCGGCCCTCCGAGGAAACCGCCGCCTTCATTCGAAACTACGGCGGCGGCTTCGGGGATGACGAACGCTCAGAGCTTCTGAGCAGGCCGTGGCGGGAGATCTCCGTGACGCTCCACTCGGGGAGCGCCGAGATACTCTTCAGCGCGCTGGGCCAGTGAGCTGGCGTCGACAATCGCCGCTGCGAGCACGACCACCACCTCTTCGACTAACACCACAGTCCCTCCAAGCATCGCCAACATAATAATCACCACACCCACCGGCACGACCACCATCACGACTATGACATCCACCGCCGCCGACGCCGACTACCACCGCGACTAGCACGGCTACCCCGACGGCGCTTCCGCCTATCACATCCACGACTTCCGCACGTCCGCCAGCACGACCACCACGACCATCACGACCACCACGACCGCCAACACGCCCACTGGGCGCGACTGCGGGCGCCGTCACCCTGGCCTGCTTGGCCTCGGGCGTGGCTGGCGCCTCCTTCGGCGCGCTGGCCGCCATCGCGGTGCTGCGGCTCTGGGGCCCGCTCCGCTTCACGGCTGAGGCGCGGGGCCAGCGCTGGCTGCTGCTGGCGATGATGGAGGCGTGGGCGTTTGTCTTGTACAACGTGGGCGGCGCGCCACTCTTCCACCCGGGGAGGGTGGTGGGCCAATTGGTGCTCACAGATGGCGTTGCCATCGTGACGCCTGGCGACATGGTGTACGCCGAACGTTTGCCGGCGGCTGGGCCCGACATCGCGGCGTTCCGCTTCGCCGCGGCGCGGTGGCTTCTTCCGCTTGGGATCGCTTCCGAGGCCACGTGCAGGTTCGGGCGCGCCCCGTCGATAACCCGCGAGGCCGCCTGGCAGGCCGCCGCGACGGCCGAGGCGGACGCCGAGTTCGCTCGCCGCCATCCTGGGGCGCCCGTCTCGCCCAGGGGCACGCTCATCCCCGTGAGCGGCGGGCTGCTGCCAGGAACGGGCCCTTCTGCTGCTGCGTTCCCGCGCCCGCCGCCGTGGGCGCCGCCGCTGGGCTGCCGCCGCCCGCTGCGCTGCCGCCCGCCCCGCTGGCCGCCCCCGCTGCAGGTGTGCCCGTGGCAGCGGGGGCTCCGCCCGCCGTCGGGGCGCCGCCTGGGCCTGGCTTGAGGGAGGACGGCGGCCCCTGCTCGGGGCCAGCGGCGAGGCGCCGGCTGGCTGGGCGTGGGTGGTCGCGGAGGACGTCGACTCCTCCCCCTCCGGCTCGGTGGTGCAGGTCGGGCCGATCTCTGGCATCATGCTGGCGTCGCGGGCTGGGGGGTGCGGGATTGTCGCGCTCGGCGGGGGGATCGCGGCCATGGCCGTCATCCTGGGGGATTGGCGTCTGGCCGACTTCGCCGCGAAGTGGCGAGGGTCCCATCCTCGGACTTCGGCGCTCACACCTGGCGGTGGGGGCCCGCGCAGCTGGCCCTCGGTGGCCGAGGTCGCGAAGGAGGCGCTCGTCTCACAGTCCGTGCACGTGCAGCCCGCTGCCGCCTGCTGTGTGACTTGGCTGCTTCGCGAGGGCGGGCCGGTCCAGCGTTGCGAGAGCCGGAAGGCGCGCGAGCGGCTTAGCACCTCGGACCATGGGGTCTCCGAGCACCGCGCCCTCAGCACGGCGCCAGAGGACCTCGCGACCATCGACGAGGTCAACGTGTCGAACCTCGTCGGGGTAGAGCGCTTGGTCAGGAAGATGCAGCCGATCGAGCATTTCTGGGGGGGAAAGCAGCGGGGGCAGGACTCGACCCATCAGACTTTGCCGCAGGAGGAGATCAACGCCTTCGTGGGCGGTAACGGGGGCTTCCAGCCGCCCGAGCAGCGCGGTCTGCAAGGGGCTGCTGGACGGTGTTGGCAGGGAGCTCGAGCGCGTGAGCCAGCTCAAGAAGAACGCGTGCAACTTGCGGGAGGAAGCGAAGGCCGCCTCCGGGGCGGCGGCCGGATGCGCGAAATCACGATGGACTCATGCCTGGGGGGGCCTCCTGGCCCAGCCCCCTTGGGCGAACTGTGCCTTCTTCTGCAGATGCCTGCGACGCTGGGGATGTGCGTGGCAGGTGCGGCGGGGCGGTCGCGGAGCGGCGGCGGGGCATCTTTCCGCTGCCCGCGCCTGCCGCCGCTGACCCCGGCGGTCTGGCTGCCGGCGGGTGCTCGCGCAGTGTGCGGGGGCGCGCGCGGCGGGGTGCTTCCGCGCCGTGGCTCGAATGTAGGCGGTGGAGTCGCTCGGCGGCCTCGGTGGCGCTGGGGGCGGCGGCGGCTCTGGGCTGCAGGCCGACGCGGCCCTGGCGCGGCGGCGCTCACTGTCGCGGATTGCGGTGTCCGTCTTGCAGCTGGGCCCCCCGCCGGGCGATCCCCAGCCTCTGGCGGCCCTGCAGGAGCTCCAGGCTGCTTTGTCCTCCGACGGCTCGCTGTCGACCAGGGCGGAGGCGACGGGCGTCTCCCGGCTCTCGCTGCCGCCTTCAGGTGACCGCCCCGTGGCGCAGGGGACCGCCGCTGGAGCCCGAGGTTTTCGATTCCGCCTATCGTGATATTTCAAGAAAGGTCTTGCCAAATACCGATGTTTTGCAGCTGATGCAGGGCGTTGCATTCGATGGGCCCTGCGTGGGTTTCATTTTTCGAGACCGTCGTCTGTGCGCAGCCTTGGGAGCGCGTCTGCTCGACGCCAGAGTCATCGATCTCGCCGGCGACCCCGGCGGGGTCATTGACGAGGTTGAGAACGCCCGCGGAGCGTGGGCGGCAGCGTCTCGTCGTCGACGCCCGCCCCGCCAACTTCTCGTTCGGCGCGCCCGCCGACGTTAGCTCGTCCACGGGCGCGGCGCTGGATGCGGTCGAGTTTTCCCGACGGCGCCAACTTGTGGACCGCCTCGGCGGACGTCGCGGACGCGTTCTACAGCGTGGAGCTGCCGCTCGCTTGGCGCCCGCGCTTCGCGCCGCCGCCGATCGACGCTGTGAGGCTGGGGCGTGGTGCCGACCGAGGGCGTGGGCAGTCTCGGCTGCTGTGGCCGCGTCTCGCGGTTCTTCCCATGGGCTGGGCCCGCGCGCTGGCCGTCTGCCAGCGGGCGTGTCGGAGTCGGCGGCCGATCCGGGATCGTGGGCCGCCGGACCTGCCCGGGGCTTGGCGCGAGGTGCGCGCCTCGGGTGCGTCGACAACTTCGCCTCGCTCTCGCTGGGCCGCAACGCGCTCGAGCAGATGAGGGGCGACAGGGTCGCAGAGCTGCGCGAGGGCGGCCTGCCTGTGCGCGAGGAGGAGAGCGCCGCGCTCCATGCGCAGCTGCTGGGCTGGGTGATCGACGGCGAGCGGGGCGCCGTCTTTCCGACACTCCGTAGGGCCTGGCGTTTGATTTTCGCCGCGCGGGCGCTTCTGGGCACGCCGAAGGTCTCGGCCCAGCAGGTGGGGCAGGTGGTCGGCCACGGCGTCTTCCTCCTCATGGTGGGGCGCCCGCTCCTGTCGATCATCTGCGCAGTGCGCCGCTTCGTCGTCGAGGCGGGGGTGGCCCCGCGGGCGTGGTGGCCTAGCGCGCGGCGGGAGCTGATGTGTACCATGGGCGTCGCGCCGCTGGCCCAGGCAGACCTCCGCGCGGAGCGGCTGGGCCGAGCTTGGTGCGCGGGCGCTCCCGAGTGGGGCTGGGGGGTGTGCGAGCGTGATTTTGACAAGTGTGGTTCGGGAGCTCGGGGGGGTTCAAGAGCGCTGGCGTTTCCCAGATCCCAGTGCCAGGGCCCCCAGGGGGCAGCTCGTCGCACCTGCGGAACTCCTCGAGATGCCCATCGACTTCGAGCCGCCTTCGACACCCAGGGACATCGTGAACTCGTCAGCTGCAGCGAAGCTCATCGACAACGTGGAAATCAACAGCTCATCGGTCGAACCTCGGAAGCAATGGCGGCCTGCCGTCGTCGAGCCCCTGGACTTCGAGTCGCTTCGGGAACCTCAAGAGCAACGACAGCCTACCGTCTTTGAGCCTCTGGAAATGGAGCTGGTCTCGGGTGAGTGGGTCGTCGTCTCCAGTGGGGCCCGGGGGCGGGGGGGGCGCGTCGCGGCGTTGGATGGGGGACTCTCGTCCACGCATTGCGACGTGTTCTTCGAGAATCGAAGCAGCATGGTCATCGTGTTCTCTTCTTCTCGGACTGCTCGTTGCCGTCCTGGCTCTCTCCATGGGCTGCTCCTCGCCGCCGAGGATGGCCCGCGTCTGCCGCCAGTGGGCCGCCTTCGCCGTGGCGGGCGGCATCGGCGCGGCGCTTCCCTGGATCCCTTCTGAGGCGAGACCGGCCGACCTGCCACCGCCCCGCGCGCTTCGGATTGGCGCTCGGCCCCATTGCGGCGCAGTCGCCAGTCTGGCCGCCGCGCAGGGACCCCGCCCCGCAGGCGGCGCGACCTCCGGCCGTGGCGGGGCAGCCTCCACTTCGGAGGCGCGCTGCGAGCCGCGTGGCTTTCGGGCGGGCCAGACCGCCGTTGCGGGGTCGCCAGGTGGCCGGGCGCGGCCCGAAGGCGGAGGCGGCAGTGGCGGCGGCCAGGCGTGCTGGGGTGGCAGCGGCGCGGGCGTCCGAGGCAGCGGCCCCGCGGGCATCTGCGGGCCACGTGCTGAGGGCTCTCTCGGCGAACGAGGCCACGAGGGCCAAGTTTCTGGGCCTGTGGGAGGAGCTCTCGGCCTGGGTGGCGACTGCGACCGCGCCGCGGCGGGCCGAGACGGCAGTCGACCTGTTGGCGCAGTGGATGGACCAGCAGGGCGCCGAGGGCTGGAACCCAGAGCTGGGCGCCTACGTGCTGGCGGCGCTGAAGTTCATGATGCGGCCGTTCTCGCGCGGGGGGCTCGGGCTGCCGCGGGCGCTGCAGGCCCTGCGGGGCCGGCGGGGGCAGGTGCCCGCCCGCTCTGGGCCCCCGTTGTCACGGGAGATCGCGGCGCTCGTCGCGACGAGCCTGGTCGACGAGGGCCAGCTGCGGGCCGCGATCTACGAGCTGGTGGCCTTCGCGGGCTGCCCGCGGCCGTCGGAGGCCGTCTGGCCTCTGGGGTCGCAGCCGAATCCCCGGCGCCTGGATGAGTATGTGACGTTTGGTCGCTGGTGCTCCGCCCCCGCGTGCTGGCGTTGCCAAGCAAGCGACGCAGGTCTGTGACGAGGTGACCCCCTTCGACGTGCCGTCCTGCGGTTTCCTGCCAGCAGCCTTCCGCTGGCTGAAGGCGACGACTCACCCAGGCACGCCGTTGTTCCCGATCGCCCTCGTGCAAGCCGGCGCCCTCCTCAGGCGGGTGGCGAAGGGCGTCGGCGTCGCGGCGCTGGCGCCGCAGCTGTGCCTGCTCAGGCAATCGGGGCCGTCCATGGGGCTGGCCATGAAGCTGCGGGCTCTGGCCAGCGTCGAGCTGCGCGGCCGCTGAAGGACCTGCGCGTCGGTCGCCCAGTGCTTGAAGTCGGGGCGCGTCAACGAGCAGCTGCAGAGGCTGGCGCCCGCGTTGCACGCGCGGCCCTGCCGGCCCCCGCTCGGCTGGCCTCGCTCCTCAGCTGGCGCTGAGAAAGCTGTTGGGGCCGCGCCGCAGGCGTTTCCTGGTGCCGCCCGTCTTTGTGGAGGTGTTCTTAGGCGCGGGCGTGCTGGCGGCTGCTATGCACAAGGAGGGGCTCCCTCGTCGTCCCGGCTGGGGCTTGACAGTGCCCAGAGTGGTGCGGCTTCTGCGAGGCTGGCTGGATGCTGGGCTCATGTGGGGCTACCACTTCGGCGTGCCCTGCCAGACGTGGACCGGGATCAGAGATGCTGGGCCCCTTCGCGCGCGGGGCCATGCCGGGTCCTGGCCCAGCAAGCTGAGGTGTGACGACGAAATCTGGGGCCTTGCGGCCGTGGCGCCCCCTGTAGGTAAAGGTCGTATCGCGTTGGCAAACAAGCTTGTGATATTATGGGAAAGCTTCTGGTCTAGCTGTCGTCGTATGCAGATTTCATTCAGTATCGAGAGCCCCGCAATGTCTAGGTTGTGGTTCATTCCTTCGCTTCAGCGGCTTCGTAAACAACCGCATGTCTGTTGGGCTGTCTGTGTCAGGGCGGGGCACCTTTGAAGAAACCCGCGAGTCTCTTGCGGCTCCGTGTAGATGTGGAATCGTGTGTTCGCCTGTGTATTGGCTCTCGCATGTGTTGTAGCAGGACTGGCAAGCCTCATCATATTTCAAAAAAGATAGAGCTCCGGGAAGGCCTCTGTGGACTCCTGCTGCGCAGCCTTGCCCGAAGCCGCTCGCCGCGAGATAGGCGAGAGCTCTCGTCAGTGCCCGTCTGCAGTCAAGTGCCCTTTCCATGACGTCCGTGTGGCTTGGCAGCTGACAAGAGAGGAGAAACCCTCCGGTAGTGTCGGGATGGTTTGGCCGTGGGGCCGCGCGACAGAGTATAATTTGGCTTTTGAATCTTCTCTGCATGGTGCTGCCTTTTGCACTCGAGTGCGTTCCGACGTTGGTCTCGGAGAAACCATCGTGTGGGCATGGTCTTTTCGATTGAAGTTGAATGCCTTTAGAAGGGGCAAGAGAGGCCGAATGCTTGCATTCCGTAGCCTTCGGCTCTCGAGCTCCCACCTTCCCATCCTTGTCTCTCGCTGCAGCGTTTCGCCGTGGCCGTGGGGCCGCGCGACAGAGTGTAATTCGGCTATTGAATCTTTTCTGCCTGTGGCCCCAGTGTTGCGCTTTTTGCTGCCTTTCGCATTCGATTGCGTTCCGACGCTGGCCTCGGAGAGACATCGTGTGGGCATGGTGATGACGATGACGATGACGATGCCGGTGACGATGATGATGCAGATGATGCTGGTGATGATGTTTCTGATGATGTTGATGCTGGCTTTGGTGATGCCGTTGCTGCTGCTGATAATGATGCCGCTGATGACGATGATGACGGCGATGCTGATGATGATGAGGGTGGCGACGATGATGATGATGATGGTGATGATGGTGATGATGCTGCTGATGCTGATTATGATGGTGTTGATGTTGATGACGATGGTGATGCTGATGCTGATGCTGATGCTGATAATGGTGATGGTGGTGGTGGTTGTGGTTGTGGTGGTTGTGGTGGTGGTGGTGATGATGATGAGGATGATGATGATGATGATGGTGGTGGTGGTGGTGGTGATGATGGTGGTGGTGGTGGTGATGATGATGATGATGATGCTGATGATGATGATGATGATGATGAGGAGGAGGTGGAGGAGGAGGAGGAGGAGGAGGAGGCGGCGGAGGCGGCGGAACAAGAGGAGGACGAGGAGCAGGAAGGTAATTCGGAAGGTTGTCATATGCATCTCGTTCGTCCTGGCTTCTCGATGAGCTCTCTTGGATCTCATTCGGGCCGTCTTGGGGATTTCTTGGGCTCATGTGGGGCAGTGTTGGAGGGCCCTTGGGGCCGTCTTGGAGATTTTTTGGGCCGTCATAGGGCCCTCTTGGGTCGTTTTGGGGCTCTCTTGGGCCGTCTCGTGGCCCTCGTGGCTGTATAGGGGGGTTGTCTTGGGGCCTTCATGGGACCATCTTGGGGCCATCTTGGGCCGTCGAAGGGCCTTCTAAGGCCGTCTCGGGTCTCTCCAGAGGCTCTGTTGGCCGTATTGGGGCCGTCTTGGAGGCCTCTTGGGCCATCATGTGGTCCTCTTTGGCCGTCTCGCAGCCCTCTCGGGGGCCTCTGGGGCAGTCTTGGGGCCAACTTGGAAGCTTTCTGGGCCGTCTTGTGCTGGCGGGGGCCTCCACGTGCGAGAACGCGAACATTTTCACAAACCCCAGGTAATCATTTTTTTGGTAGGACCCTACTGGAAGTCCTTTAATGGCCCTCGATGGGTCATCTTAGGCCAGCTTGTGCCCTTTTTGTGCCGTCTGAGAAGCATCTTGGGTCATCCCAGAAGCTCGGGAGCGCGGACGCATTTTTTTTTACGATGGATCCTGGCCTCGGGAGCTCGGCAAGGGCGTGGGGAGTTCGGCTCCCTCGGCTGGAGGCGCCATGTGGTCTCAGGAGGGTCGTCCCCCTGGCACGTCCCCCTGGCACGTTCCGTGGCACGTTCCGTGGAACGTTCCCTGGCGCGTCCCTCGGCACGTCCCCTGGCTTGCGCGTCCACTGGCACGTCGGCGGCGCGTCCCCTGATTCGCATCCCATGGCACGTCCCTTGGCACGTTCCATGGCCTGTCCCCTGCCGCTTCCCCTGGCACGTCCCCTGGCGTATCCCCTGTCGCTTCATTGGCACGCCCCCTGGTGCGTCCACTGCCACGTCCTCTGGCACATCCACTCGCGCGCCCCGTGGCATGTTCCTTGGCTCGTCCTGTGGCGCGTTCTCTGGCTCGTACTCTGGCGCTTCTCCTGCCCATTCCAAGACGCGTCCCCTGGCTTGTGCTTTGCCACGTCCCCTGGCGCGTCCACTGGCACGTCCCCTGCCCGTACCGTTGACGTGCAACCCTCCTAGGAACTTCCATTGTCATGTCCCCTGGTGCGTCCACTGCCAAGTTCCCTGGCACGTCCACTGGCGCGTCCCGTGGCACGTTCCCTGGATCGTCCTCTGCCGCGTTCCCTGGCTCGTCCTACGGCGCTTCCACTGCCCGTTCCGCGGCGCGTCCCTTGCCACGCTCCCTGGCGCGTCCCTTGGGACGTCCCCAGGCGTGAAGTCCCCTGGCACGCCCTCCTGGCACGCCCTCGTGGCGCGTCCCCTGGCACGTCCCCCGACCGCTGCTCTGGCGCGTTCCCTGGCTCCTCCGGCGCTTCCCCTGCCCGTTCCGTGGCGCGTCCCCTGGCGCGTCCCTTGCTACGTCCCCTGGCGCGTCCCTTGGGACGTCCCCTGGTGTGGCGTCCCCTGGCGCTCCCCCTGGGCACGCCCCCTGGCGCTCCCCGTGGCACGTTCCCTGGCTCGTCCTCTGGCGCTTTCCCTGCTCTTTCCGTGGGGCGTCCTCTGCCGCGTCAACTGCCACCTCTGGCTCGTCCCCCAGCACGCTCCCCTGGCAGGCCCCCCTGGCGCTCACCAGGGCACATTCCTTGGCTCGTTCTCTGGCGCTTCCCCTGCCCGTTCTGTGGCGCGTGTCCTGGCGCGTCCCCTGCCACGTCTCCTGGCGCGTCGGGACGTCCGCTGGTGTGACGTCCCCTGGCCCGCCCCCTGGTGCGGCCCTTGGCTTGTCCCGTGGCGCGTTCCCCGGCTCGTTCTCTGGCGCGTCGCTCGGCGCCCCCTGTCGTGTCGTTCCGCTGCATCCGAGCTTGAGCTCTAGCACGTTGAGCGCCCCGCACGCTTCTCCGGGCGAGCCATGTGTTCGGGCAATTCGAGCTACAGCTTCAGATCAGTTCGGCCAAGATACGGTACCCACAACGCAATGGAGTACAGAACAGCTCAACATTCATGACGTAACACAGTTCAGCACAGCGCGGCGCACCACGGCACATCGCAGCGCAGCGCGGCCTTTGCCACAGCACCATCACCATGGATGTGCTCAACATTGCCAGTGCCCATTGTCCAAGTTTGGGCAGTTATGTACCCCTTTCCCAGTCCGTGGATCAAACATGTTTTTGTTTTGCGAAGGCCTTACCGCTGGTGCCGCTGACCCTGAATGGAGACGACGACGACAACGGCGACGGCGGCGGCAACGACGACGGCGCGGACGTGGGCCAGAGTCCTCAGGGATGGTTCTTGGGGTCTCTTCGGAAGTCTCTTGGGGGTCTCTGGGGAGGAATTGTGGGGCCTCTTGGGAGCCTCTTGAGGGCCTCTTCGGGCTTCCTGGGGACCTTTTGTGGGCCTCTTGGGGCCTCTGGGGAACCTTTAGGGGCCTCCTGGGAGCCTCGTGGGGCCGGGGGCTCGAAATGTCCGTTCGGGTCCCCTGCCTGGGCACGCTCTTGGACCCGTCTTGGGGGCACCTGGGGCAGTCTTGGAGGCGTTCTGGGCTGTCTTGGGGTCCTCTTGGGCTGTTTTGGGGCCTTCTTGGAGGCCTCTTGGGCCGTCTTGGGGAGATCTTGGGGGCCTCTGGCGCCGTTTTGGAGCGGCGGGAAGTGGAAGAGGCGAGAACACCCAAATCTTACAACAACCAGCGACAAATCAATGAATTTGGCCTCTTGGGGCCCTCTCGGGAGTGCTCTTGGAGGCGTCTTGGGGCGTCCTGGAGGCCTCCTGGACAGTCTGCAGGGCGTGAAGGCGTTTTGGACCGATCGTTTGGCGATTAGGGACCCCCTTGGACTGTCTCCGCGGCTTTTGGGACACTCTTGGCCTGTCTTGGTACTTTCGGAGGCCCTCCTGCCCCCGGTGGGGAACGTATCTGGGTGGCGCCCCCCCCGGGGACCCCCCAGGACCTCCCCAGGACCACCCCAGGACCCCTCCCGGGACCCCCCGCGGACCCACCCGGGCCCCCCCCCCGCGCAGGGACGGGATCAAAGGGGAGGGGTTTTCCTTCGACTCCCACCTCCATCCGAAGCGGACTTGGGTCTTAGCTGAACTCTCCACGATGTGTCCGCTGTGAGTTCGGCTGTGCCTTTCGCTTTCGTTATTCGTGCTCGTTAGCGAGGTACGCTTGCCAGCGTCAATGGACTTCAGGCCCCCTTGGCGGAATCGCCCGTCGTCCGCCTCCTTGTGATGTATGTTGGGCAGCTCATGGCCGTGCAGGCCACAACACATTCTCCTCGAGACACTTCTCGGTTGAGGGGAAGCGGGTGTTACCGCCAATGAGAACTCATCGGCAGGGGGGGTGGGCGACCCCTGGGCGCTGGCACGTCCGAGCGTCACTCAGTGGAGGACGACGCGGTGGTCCATGTTTCTCTTCTGATTTTCGGGTGGCGATGCATGGGGCGTTCCGACAGGGCCTCGCCCTCGAGGATCGAAGGAGCTGGCGTTCGTTTCTGCCTCGGCGGAGGGCGGCGGAAAGGCGGCGGACGGCGGCTGAAGTAAGACGAAGCCTCCCAAGAGATGGCAAGGTTTTTTTCAGCAGCGAGCGAGGGGGGAGGCGAGAAGGAGAAGGCCTTCTCAGAAGGCGGCGGGACTTCTCAGAAGGCCTCCGGCCTTCTGATAGGTTTTCTGCGTTTTCGGGGGAAAACTTAGGAAATTTCTCGGAAGACTGGGGGACTTCTGAGCCTTCTGAGAAGGCCCGCCCCTTCTCACTCCCCCCCGGGGCTCGCCGCAGATTTTTGGTTCAGGGTTTCCAGAACCCGCCACATGCTCTGCGCTTTTGGGTGCCTTTGGCCCCTCTCTGTCGGACGGGGCTAGGACGAGGATCAATCCGTTCCAGAGCGTTCCTGAAAGCTTTCAGACCGCTCTGGAACGCTCTGAGAAGGCCGCGGCGCCAGAGACATCCACCAGAGCCGCCGGATCCCAGAGATTCTCGATGTATCCTTACCCGAATTTGTCCTCGTCCTGTCGTATCGTGACCCACACCGACCAGCAGCGACCCCACCGACCAACTCAGGCAGCTCCAACGGCTTCCCATTCCCCCTCCTGGCCCTCCCCTCTCCCCTCCTCTCCCTGCCCCCTCTCCCCCTTTCCCTCTCCCTCCCCTCCCCCTCCTTCCCCGCCTCCCCTCTCCCCTCCTCTCCCTTCCTCTCCCTCCCCCTCTCCCTCCCCCCCCATTGTCATGACGGTCATTCACAAAAACGCCCGGTCGCTCACGACGGACGACCGAATCCAAGAGCTTATCACAGAGCTTGACGGCGTACATTGGGATTTCGTGCTCATCAATGAGACGTGGAGAACGACGGCGACGGAGCTATGGACAACCACGGAGGGACACACTTTCGCTGGATCAGGCGACGACCGGACGTGTCACGGAGTTGCAATTCTCGTGCACAAGCGTTGGGGCAAACAGATACAGAAATTCCAAGCACTTTCGCCGAGACTAGCCACAATGTCATTGCGGAAGGGGCGGCTGAAACTGCAATTGGTGTCTGCGTATTTCTCACACTCTGATTACAGCGACCCGCACGGTCAGCGCATGTACGATGCCATCCATGAGATCCAGAGAGAGAGAGAGAGAGAGAGAGAGAGAAAGAGAGAGAGAGAGAGCATCAAAACACGACGTCACATCATTCTCGCCGGCGACTTCAACGCACAGGTTGGGGCACCCGCCATTTGTGCAGACAACGACGACGACGACAGTGTCACCTCAAGATACGTTGGCCGCCAAGGTAACGGGAACGAGAATTCAAGAGGCACCTGGTTACGACATTGGGCAGCACAGGAAGGGCTTGTAATCGCGAGCACGTTCTTCCGTAAGCAGGCGCACAAGCAAATAACGTACACCAACGGCGACAACGAGAAGCAGCTCGACGACATATTGCTGAGCCGCAAGCTTTTCCGACATTGCACGAACGCTGAAGCCAGCAACACGTCCGACTTGGGATCCGACCACAAGGGTGTTCTCACCGACTTGAAAATACCAGAGTCCATTGTAACGAAACGGCCACGGCACGACGACAAGCAACGACGGCACTCACATTCAGCAGCCCGACCGGCGGGACTCATCACCAACACAAGCGTCTACCACGAACACGAGCGCCCACGACTGCACCCAAAAGAACTACCATCCGAACCACAAGCATTGAGCGACCACATCCAAAACGTTATCATCGATGCCGTTGCTGCCAGCATTGCCGGGGAACCACTTGGAGACCGCCCGCCAGACAGAGGAGATGAGCGAGTGCACTCCCTACTGGAGCAGCGTCAGCAGACACCAAACAACGACCATCACATTCGAAAGCAGTTGAGCAAGCTGATACAGCAGGATATCCGTGCGCAGAAGCGGAGGAAACGACGAGCTCATATAAGTTACGTACTTGACCAGCTCAGAGACTTGAAGAGCATCACGCGCATCAGAAAACGCAGAAAACGGATTCATCGCGCGCGTGACAGACCAAGACGGCGCCAAACGCACGACAAAACAAGACATTGCTGACGTTTTCGTTGAATTTTACGAGCACCTTTACCATTCAACGGCAGAGTCGACGCAGCAAAAACGGCCCGACGACGAACTCCCACCTTTCATAAAGGCAGAGGTAGACAAGGCGATCAAAGGGCTCCGCCTTGGCAAAGCTCCCGACACCAAAGGCCTCAGAGCAGAGATGCTGAAAGAAGGCAGGGAATGACTCAAAGGAGCATTGCTCCACCTCTACAACGCGATCCTGCAGTCCAACGCTCCGCCACCGGCCAGCTGGAAGAGCATTGTTGTCACGGTAATTCCCGAAAGTGGGGATCCCACGCTTCCTCAGAATTACCGCCCTATATGCACGATACCGCTGCTTTGCAAGCTTTTCAGCAGGCTGCTTTACAACCGACTCCAACCGGCACTCGACTCTCGACAGACAGCTGACCAGCAGGCTTCAGACCAGGACACTCGACCACCGACCACCTCCTCACCTTTCACATTCTTCAAGAGCGAGCGCACGAAGGGAACCAGAACTTGTGGGTTGCAGCGCTCGACTGTAAAAAAAGGGCTTTTGACACGGTCGAACACGAGAGCATATGGGCAGCACTCAAGGCGCAAGGTGTCCGGCCAGGATGCATCTCTCTACTCCAGCAGTTGTACGAGGGACAGGAAGCCACAGTCAAGACGGATGTATCCAGCCGGCCCTTCAGCCTTTCACGGGGCGCGAAACAAGGGGACCTGCTCAGCTCCCTCCTCTTTGACGCTCTTCTGCAACACATTCTAGAACCGCTGATCACCCAATGGCAAAAGAAGGGCAAGGGCGTTCAGCTGGGGCGAACCTCCGCCACCACACTCACAAACCTTCGCTTCGCCGACGACGTGCTCTTAAAAAGCCGTGCTCTACCGCGCCTCACAGCGATGCTCGAAGATATTGCGCGCGCGGCGCAACCGCGCGGACTCGAACTGCACCCATCCAAGATCAAGATACCGAGCAACAAAACGAGACGGACCGGCAGGGCGAGCTCGCGCACGGCGCGCGTTGAGGGTATTGACATCGACATCTTGCCGCGCGAGGGCAGCGCCAAATACCTCGGCCAACTCATCGGCGTCCACGACGCGACGGAGGCAGAGATCCACCGCCGCACGAGAGCCGCATGGGCATCATGCACTTCGCACAAACAGGAGCTGGCCAGCAAGCGCTACCCGCTGGCGCACAGGCTTCTGCTTTTCAACAGCACAGTAACACCGACGGCGCTTTACGGAGCAGAGACCTGGGCGCTCGCGGAACCTCTCCGGCAACACCTGCGACGAACGCAACGACGCATGCTCCGCATGATCACCAGAACGACACGGCGACGCACTACTCGCAGCACAGTCCTTCGCAAGAACCAAAGCGACACGGACGACGGCGCGACCAACGAGGCACCTGGCGACACCCCCAACGCAACCGACAGCAGCGACGACGCAGCACAGCAAGACGCAGCAGACCCACGCGGCGAGAGCAATGACAATGACGACGACAACGTGGACGCGCTAGAGCCCTGGGTCGAGTATATACAGCGAGCAACACGGAGTGCAGAGCAGCTCATGCAGCGCCTCCAAGTCGCCAATTTGGAGACGGTTCGCAGACAGAAGTCGTGGCGTATGGCGTCGAGGGTTGCTAACCATGACCCCGCAAAGTGGACGTGGCGCACGCTCCACTGGCAACCAGGAGAGAACCCGCGCCAACCAGGGGAGAACCCGCGCCAAAACGGACAACGACAGCATGGCGGCCAGCGGAAACGCCGGGAAGACGTCTTCGTCAAGTTCCTCCAACAGAACACCCCCGACACCTGGATTCGCACGGCGACGCCGCCACCTGGTCGACACTCGAACGGCAATGCGCACACCCCACGTAACGACACTACGCTGACATCCACATCCAGGACTTCCCTCCTTACCTCTTCCGTCGCAGATTTTTTTATGGTCTCGCTGTCCATGTGCATGATCGCGTGTAGTCCATGCGTGCAGGTTTGAAGAGGCTACGGCCTCCTCCACCAGGTCTCGAGCAGGTCCGGACAGCTGTCCGCAGTGGTGATTCGTTCGTTCGTTCGTTCGTTCTTCGTCGTCGGGCGATGACGACTCGCCCCGCTTGGCCTGGCCCTTCTCTGGGTCTCTGGCGGCCTCCATGGGAACAGCTGGGCACCTCTGGAGACCTTTGGGGGCCCCCTTCCCTTTGAAGTATTGCTGTTTGCGCAATGCAAGTCTGACGTCGCGAAGATGCTTGCCCACCTGCGTGGGCGCGCCAGCCAGTGCGGACTGAAGGCGCACCTCGGCAAAACCAAACTACTCAGCAACATCTGTTTTCAGCCTGGGCTTTATGTGAAGGTTCGGGACTGTGATGTCGATATTGCACCCATTTGCAAATCAGAGAAGTATTCGGGGGGACTCGTGTGTTTTGGGGATTATTACGGTATTGAGCTATCGCACCGGATGGCCGCTTCTTGGAGGTCATTTGCAACATTCAAGAATGTTCTTTGCTCTCGCAGATATCCGCTGCCGGCTCGGTCGGGACTTTCCGACGCAGTGGTGTCACCGGCAGCCTTGTACGCCAGTTCATGCTGGACAGTGTGGGCAAGCATTACATCAACGTTGCAGACTACATGGAGAAGGATGTTGCGGAAAATTGTGCTCATCCCGCGTCGCTCTGACGAACCATGGACTCATTACAGACGAAGATCGACGCACCTAGCTATTTCGAAAGCTGCGAATCTGGGTCTCGAGAGCTGGGTCGACTTTCAAGGGCGACGCAAGTGGTCTCTGTCTGATCGTGCGCTGTCGGACATTCAGGGCAAATTATCAAAGAGACTACTGCTGTGGACGCCAGAATTCCGTACGCGGGCCTGGAGACGAACCGGTAGGCCGGTCACAGACGCGTAGTTCGTTGCTCCTCTATCAACGTCTTTTCCAAGTTTCACCACCCACGGCCTGCCCAGGCAGTTTCTACGACTGCCAGCAGGGGGCCGCTTCCGGCAGGGAGTGGACGTCAGGTCGCTCCGCTCCGCTTCGCTCCGCTCCTCCCTCCCGCCCACCCGCCCTCCCGCCCTCCCCGCCCTCCCGCCCTCCTGGGCCTCCCTCCTTCCCCTCCCCTTCTCCCTCCTGCCCCAGGGTCGTGACCGTGGTGTGTCAGCCACCCAGCCCCACCGTGGGGCGCCCACGCGTCGGCTGGAGGAGAGGGGAGTGGAAGGGTCCGGATCCTCGATCCAGGGTCCATCTCGGCCCGATCAACTCAACTCGGTGTCCACAGTGGCCGGCCCGCTCCGATGCGGCTCCAACGCTGCGGCGATCCGGTGTGGACCGATGATTGCGTGGCGCTGTTGTGCCTCCTCGCCCAGCGGGTCCAGTTCGATTCTGGCTCCATGCCGATGCAGCCCGATCCGACGCACGTTCCAATTCGAATCTATTCCCGATTCGATGCTGACTGATCCTGCCTGCCCACATCTCCCCAGACGTGCAGTGCCTGCACGGAGCTTTCTTCGTCGTTTTTCGGCCTCTGGGGCCGCTTCTGGGCCCCACGGCCGTCAGAACACGGCTCAGGATGAAAAGCCAACCCTGGGGAAAGCGTCTGGACTTCAGGTGACCCTGCCTTGAACTAGTCGAGGCATCGGATGTCTGGCTCTGACGTGCTCTCGACCACCTCCCCGAGACTGGCTCTTTGTCCGGTGCCGTTCTCAGATGGCTCCAGGAGGCGGACAGTCAGTCAGTCAGTCAGTCACGCCTGGCGTCTATACGGCGCATTGGCAGACTAAGACGTTAATGGGCGGAACACTCGCTGAGGGAGGGGTGGACGAGGAAGGGGAGGAGGAGAATTGAGTGGAGTCCTCATCGGAGAACTTGCCAGCAGGAGGCGGAGAGTTCTGAAAAAACACCACCGTGCGTTGGTCAAGCCGCCAGACGTCCAGGCCCCCCCCTCCACTTTGTCGTCGTTGCCGTTCTGCTGCTGCTGCCCCTCCCCCTGGCCGCCGTCGAGGGGAACCACTGCCTTCTGCTTTAAGACTCAGGACGTCCGGTGCCTCCGCGGAGGCCTTGAAAAGGCGGATGACATGCAGAAACCTCGAAGGACGTCGTCGTCGTCGTCGTCGTCGCTCGGCGGCGCGCACAAGGGGGATTGGCGCGAGGGGGGCGGCCTTTCAGAAGGCGAGGGAACTTCGAAGAAGGTGGGGGACTTCGCAGAACTCCCCTGCCTTCTCAGAAGCTTCCCCGCCTCGTTAGAATCGATGGTCCCCAGGACGCGTGTTAGCCCAAGCGTGAGCCTGTCCTCTTCGGCTCCGCAGATGGCGCGCAGCCTGTGTCGGCCCTCCTGGCACCGCCGACCTCGTGCGGAAGGGCTCGTGGGGGCAGGCGCACCCAGTGGCGCCAACACGCGTTGCATGCCGCTTTCCTCGCGCCGCCCCCTCGTGCGCGCCGCCGAGCCGCCCTGCTGCTGCCGCCTCCCAGGTCTCGGGCTGGACGGTGCTGCGGCAATTTCGTGGACGGCTTTCGTATTTACTCGTTTTGCGGCAGCTGTGGAACGAGGACGGAACGAGGGATAACAAAGTCAAAACACAAACGAAAAACACTGTTTAGCTCGAGCCCCGGTGCGCGCCGCCACGCTGCCCTGCTGCTGCTGCTGCCGCCTCCCTCTTGGCCGCCGCCGAGGCGCTCGCCGCGCGCCTCAAGAGTGCTGTCGCGCTGGCGGTCGCCCTCGAGGCAGGCCCAGGCGTGGAGGCGGAGCAGGTGCGGGTGCTGCTGCTCGAAGGCCCGCGCTGCTTGTCGACGACGGGGTTTAGTGTGTCCTGGAAGCGACAGGGTGTTTTTTTTCTACTAGTTCCGTTTTGCCGTTTTTTCGCAAGATCCAGCGCCGTTTTGTTGTTCCGGTTCCGTTGTTGTTCTTTTGCTGGTTCCGGTTCCGGTTTTGATTCTGGAGCCGTTGTTTTGCCGTTCTTGGTAGCCATTTATGCTCGCCATTTCTCGATTTTTCAAAAGCATTTGTTCGCAAACGGTGAAAATTCAGCCCTGCCATTCCCGGGGCCCACTAAGCGACAGGGTGCTTGAGGGCTTGACGACCCTTCTCAAATCGACTTATCGACGTGATTCGACGATCATCCAGGTATGGGGGACCATGCGGGAGAGCTCACGGAAGACCGTGCGGGTACCACTCGGAAGACCACGCGTGAGACCACACGGGGGACCACATGGCAGACCATACGGGAGACCACTGGCTTCGAACCACCGATCCTGGATCTGGAGGAGCTCAGACGTGCCCAAGACAGAGTACCTGCTTAAATAAGATTCTTACATGATGGGCTTGTTCTCCACCACCACCACCACCATACGTTGGAGGGGGAGGGCGTCCTCCTCCTCCTCCTCCTCCTCCTCCTTCCCCCCTCCAACTTATGGTGCTGGTGGGAAACAGGCCCATCATTACAGGCAGGCGGCTGTGGTGGAAAGACGTCCTCGCGCTCGCCCGCGCGCGTGCCATCGTGCCATCGGGCGGATCGCTCGGCGCGCCAGCGCCCTCGGAACGGCGGGCCCCTCGGCTCGGCGCACGGATCCGCCGCCCGCCGCGCCCCGCCCTCCTGTCGCTGCCCTGCGGCCCTCCTCCCCTTGCCCCAGAGAGGCCTCTTTGAGGAGGCCGAGGTGGGCGGGTGCCTCCCACCTCCTCTTCTCCTTTTTGCGTTTTGCGTTCTCTCGAGGCAGGACCACCGGCACCCTCATGCCACCGTCCGACGACGACCGGCCCTCTGCTCTGCCGAGCGTCTCCTTTCGGAGAATGTGACGTCCATGCGGAGTGAGTCCGCACGGAGTCGTGGCACGGAGTGCTCGGCCTCCGTCAGGGCTGACTCCGTCTGGAGGAGGAGGGAGGAGGAGGGCGAGCAAAAGGGCCAGGGGCCTCTTGGACGCCTCTCGGAGTCTCTAGGGGTATCTCTTGGGCGCCTCTTTGTGGCCTCTGGGGGCGTCTTGGGGGTCCCTTGGCGATCCAGGGGGCTCTTGGGCGTCTTGGGTGCCACGGGGGGGCCTCTTGGGGCCGCTTGTGTGAATACTATTCCATACAATGAATGTTTCGAGGGTTTCTGACAGAATGTTGTTAGATATTCCCCCTCCCCCTCAGCAAGCAGAGCAGTAGAACAGGCACGATTGTATGTAAAATTGTGCGAGCTAGGGTCGGCTGTGTAAGATAGCATGCAGCAAGCACGATTGTATGTAAAGTTGTGCGCGTGAATATTGCCATTGAGCTCGAGAGGCCTTTCGACTGACCAAAAAGGATACCATCACTCCCCTCGCGCGCGGAACGATAGCGAGTACGAGTGCGAGAACGATCTGGCAGTGATACGAGATCGGATTTCGATGCCGAGTTTGTCGACTTCGAGAGCGACGAGAAATTCACATTGTAGCGGAGCAGTCTATTCACGGACGACAGTAATCACCCATGGGACCGCCTGGCGGGGGACGAGGTGCGGCAGGAGCAGCAGGACGAGATGACGGACACCCGCCCTCAGGATTCATCGGCAGAGCCCCAGAGTTCGACGGCTCCATCGAGTGCTACAAGACGTCCAGGAAGAAGGTGGAGATCTTCGCGGCGAGAGCTCGCGGACGCGAGCAGGAGGAAGGAGTAGGGCTCGAAATAACGCAAGGCTTGTGGGGCCGAGCGTGGGAGGTGGTCGAGGACATCGAGATCGCAGAGAGCGAGAAGGAGAAAGGTTGGCAGACCATCGTCCAATCGCTCGACCGGGCATGCAAGTACGATCAGATCACGGAGCTCCCGACAGACTTCGAGAATCTCTCTTTCAAGGCCGCCCGCAAGCCAAAGGAGACCTCGATTGACTACTTGGCGAGGTTCTGGGCATCGGAGAGGAAGGTTCGGGCACGCAACGTGGCTTTCCCAGACGAAGTGCTCGGCTGGTTTCTGTTGCGGCGGGCAGGCTTGGACAGAGAGGGCAAGCGGCTCATCATGAACCGAGTCGGCGACAACCTGGGTTTGGACGAGGTCGAGGGCGAGTTGAAGAAAACAATCGGCCTGGACACGATGCCGAGCTACCGAGCGAGTTCGGAAGCAGCAGCCTACGACGCGGGCGACTGCGAGGAGTTCGATGAGCAGGACGACGTCCCGACGGCGGCGAGGGGCACCAGGAGGCAGGCCCCAGCTTTGACACGGGGGCGGCCTACTACAGCGAGACGGCGACGATCAACGTCCCCGCGCTGGACCAGACGTTTGATGTGGATCAGTGCAGCGATGTCATGGCGGCGTACACGGGCGCGAGACAGAAGATGGAGGACATGAGGTTGGCCGGGAGGTTTCTACCCAGTCGTGGCGATGGTGCCGCCACCTTCGAGGTGTTTTGCGCCAGTTTTCCCACCTCGAGCTTCTGCCGTTGGCAGAGGTCGAGGCGCCGCGCGAGGCGCGTCCAGAGGGGGAGCTACAGGACGAGCGACGGCTTCAAGGGGACGTGGCAAATCCAACTTCGCAAGCAGCGGCGGCAAGGGCGCAGCCGGGCGTGGGCCACCTCAGTTACCGCCGAGAGCTACAGAAGAGACGATGCGCCTACGATGTGGAGGTCGAGGCCGTTTCGCCAACGACTGCCCGCATCAGAGCAGGAAGAGACAGAACGTCGGAGATGATTTTGCAGAAGCGCGGATGGTCACGGACGAGATCGAGGATATCTACAACTCGACCGAGCTCGACCCGTCGGGGGCGATTCGCGACAGTGGAGTGACCAGCGTTATCGTGGGACATGAGACGCTCGAAGGCTATTCCAAGCAGCTGGTCGCGAAGGGATTTCCAGTGGAAAAGATGAAGTCTTTCCCGTGCTCCAAGAATTTCAGGTATGGCAACGACTCGACCGGTGAGGCGACGGCGTGCGCAGTTGTACCCTCATTCCCTGGAGGCAAGTTCGTGGATATTCTCGCCTACGTGAGTCCAGGCAACGCGTCATTTCTGTTCGCCGGACCCGTGATGGAGGAGCTCGGCGTGGTAGTGGATTCCAGGGGCAGGATGGCGTGCTGGGACGGAGACGGAAAGTGGTTTCAGCTACGACAGCAGCCCCAACGAGGACACAATATTATTGACGTGCTGGGGAGTTTCGATACTTGTGTGAAGGGGCGCGCCGGCCGCGCCCTACTGCCCCAGAATGTGTTGGGCCGCGTGCGTGTGCAGCGTCCGATCAGCCCTTGCGCGTTTCTTGGCGACGAGGTGCTGTCGCATGAGGCGTCGGTGGACTTTGTCGGCGCGGTGGTCGAGATCAACGACGAGGTCGACGCGACGAAGGATGAGGGCTCTTACATTGCCAAGGACCTCAACGTGAAGCAACTGCGCATGTGCCAGGAGTCCGTAGAGACGGCCACCAAGGAGCTGAAACAGGACTTGGACAAGGCAAAGGACATCCAGAAGGCCAAGCGCACGACCTGGGAGGTCTGCGGCGGCAGTTCAGAGCTGGCGAAGAGCTGAGGGGGCGCGGACATCAGGCCAGGATGTTCGGCGTACACAACGGCTGGGATTTCAGCAAGACGGCCGCTCAGAATAAGTTTCTTGACCTGATCGACTAGGAGCAGCCGGGCGATATCTGGATGAGCCCCGAGTGCAAGCTCTGGGCGCTGATGCAGGAGCGAGTTTGCAAGGCGGACGAAGATAATCAGAGGCTTCAGCAGCGGCGCTCGGACAACCATAGGACGCACTTGATGTTCTGCAAGCAGATCTACCTCAAGCAGTGGCAAGCAGGTCGAGACGCGCATCTGGGGCAACCCTCGAAGTCGCGCAATTGGAGGGCGCAGGCGCTGTGCGAGTTGCCCGGACACCGTGTGCTTTTCGACCAGTGTATGACGGGGGTGGAGATTGCAGGAGAAGGCTTGGCTCGCAAGAGGACTGGAGTACGCTCTGCGCGACAAGGAATGGCAGAAGGGCTCTACGAGTACCAGTGCGACAAGCGGCGCGATCACGTCCACCTCGGCAGAAATATCCCAGGCACCAACTTGCACCGCGCGAGCTTCGCCGAGAACTACGGGCCCCTGCTGGCGCAGATCTTCAGTGACCTGCTGGAGCACCCCCCCGCCCAGGACGCGGATGTCCTGGTGCTGGGTCTCGAGGGTGGCGAGGGCGCGGTCGAGTATATCTACCGCGCGACGATGGGCAACGGCAGCAACGAGGTGAAGGAGACGTGCCATAATCGGCTTCTGAGGAGCGAGTTCAGCCAGAACGCGTTCAGCTATGCGGGGCGCCTCCACAAAAACCTGGGCCACCCGGCGCAGAGGTTTTCGCGCGGGTGCTGGCGACGGCGGACGCGAGAGAGGAAGTGATAGCGCGTGCGAGGCGCTACTCGTGCGCGATCTGCGCAGAGCGGAAGAAGGCGTCGCAGCCGCCGAAGTCAGCGCCGCCTTCCTGGAAGACGTTCAACCGGGCGATCTACCTGGACTTCTTCGAGTTCAAGTTGCGCTCGGGCTCGGCGAAGATCGCGCGCCTGCTGGGCGGGGCGAGCCGTTTCCAGAAGTGCCGCATCCTGGCGCGCGAGACCTCAGCCGAGGCCATCAAGTCCATCGAGAAGGCGTGGACCAGGCACTTCGGGGCCCCGACGAGGCTCGCGATGGACGAGTGCGGCGCGGCGTGCAGTCAGGAGATGCTCGACTGGGCCAGCAGCGAGAATATCGAGATGCAGGTTGCCCCTGGCGAAGCACGTCACGTCTTGCGGCCGGTCGAGCGAGCTCATCAGGCGACGCGCGAGACGCTGGGGCTTTGGTTCGAGGGGCGGCCTAGAGCGCGCCATCTAGGACTTGAAGGCGGCGTTGGACTACGTGCCCAATCAGATCAACAGGATGATGCACCGCAAAGGTTTCAGTCCGGCGCAGTGGGTTTTGGGCTACAGCCCTGAGCTCAACGACTCCGTGTCCGCAGACGCGCTGCCCGTGCCCGCGGCGGAGGCCTACCTGGAGGAGGAGACGTTCCAAGAGGCGATGCAGAGGCGCGCGGCAGCGGCGACGGCGTTCATCAAGGCGGACTCGACGGAACGGCTGCGCAGGGCATCCTGCGCAGGAGGCGTGGCGCCCACGAGGCGGTGAGAGTGGGCGACGAGTGTTACTACTGGCGCGACCGTTGGAGCTAGTCGGCTTCAGAAGTCGCGCAGGAAGGGGCCAGCCGCCGTGGCGCTGCGCGAGGGCGCGGAGAACGGTCAGCCCAAGGTGCACTGGGTCACGCACGGCGGGGGCTTACTGAGGTGCAGCCCGGACCAGATCAGACCCGTCGTGGAGCGGATCGGCGAGCCTAAGCGACCGGCAAACCTGCAGGCAGCGCAGGCCACTCTACAAGGACTACGAAGTGGAGGTATCGTGCAGTTCTTTGATATCAGCCAGCTGCCCCGACCCGCCGAGGAGGACCGACTGGGCGAGCCGATGGGGGAGGGCGAGCCAGCTCCTGCAGCTGGAGGCGTACCGACGGTGGAGCAGGCCTCAGCTCAGGCAGGTTTCTGCCCGGGTTTCCGAGCCGCAGGCCGAGCCGAGGTCGGCGAGCAACGAGGGCCCACCACCGACGGCGGACATCGCGGCGATACCTGATGCAGACGATCCAGACCTACATCCACATCCAGCCCGACAAGCGCCCGCAGAGCCAGAAGGTCAAGCTGCCGGGCGCGAAAGCAATGCTTCGAGCTTCATCGCGTCCACGCCGACGACGACAGTGTCCGACTCGGCGGCGAGGTTCAGGGAGATGCGGAGGAGCGTGGGCGCCTCGGAGATGGCGCCGATGCGGGCGTTTGCCGCGCAACGGGATCGGCGAGACAACCGATCAGGACCCTGCGACAAGATGGAGTTCGCGGAGGGCGTGATGTTCCTGAGCATTGATGCGCTGCTGGCCGGCTGGAACTACAGCGTCCAGGACAGCGCGTTCTACCTGGACTACGAGGAGTGCTACGTGGCTGGCGAGAAGAATATGAACGCTGAGGACAAGGCCAAGTTCGGAGGCGAAGCGCGCAGAGTTGCAGAGCCTCTTTGACAACCAAGTTTGGGAGCAGGACAAGAACGAGGTGAAGGGCCCCAACTGGCGGCCCCAACAAGGTGCTGCGCGCGCGGTTCCTACTTAAGTGGTCGAGGAACGCTGATGGGATCTACCGGGTCGAGGCGCGGTTGGTTATCCAAGGGTTTCGAGGGCCAGGCGCGATCGCGGGGAAGTTGGCCAAACTCTTACCGACGATGACGAGATTGACCAGAACCTTCATCGTGATGTTCGGCCGCATTCACGGCTGGATCTTGTTCGCCGCTGACGTCGGCACCGCGTTCCTGCAGGGCGAGCGCCCGGACCGCGGCGCTTCTGCACTTTTGCCGGCGGAGGCGTGCGGGGTGATCGGCTACCAACCGGGTGCGAGGATTAAGCTGCTGAAGAGTGTGTGCGGCCTGAGCGACGCGCCGGGGCTCTGGTGGGAAGAGGCTACCGACCGCATGATCGCGTGTGGTTTCGTGGTTCACCCGCTGGGCCCCTGCCTGTTCCTGAGCTACCGCCTGGACGCGACCAACGCGAAGGTGTTCGACGGTGCGATCGAACTACATGTTGACGACGTGCTCGGCGGCGGCAGCAACCGGGAGGGCCTGGGGCCTGGCGTGCTTTTCGGCGCGCGTGAAGGAGGTCAAGAAGGTTTTCAACTTCAGGACGTGGGGGGGCACCGAGAAGGGCACCTTGAACGTAGCAGGCGACGCTTCTAATTATGGATTTCCGTGGAAACCAGCTCACTAAGACGATTGACGGTGATTATCAGATGAGTCGTGGAGCCTGCGTCAAGTCGCTCAGGCCGACCACCGTGGCCAAGAATCGAGCGAGCGACCAGATGTTGGCAATCGCCGAGGGCGAGCGTCGACAGCTACGAGGTCTGATGGGAAGCTTGGCTTGGCCCAGCAATCAGGCAGCGCCGCATTTGCAGTGTAGCGTCAGCCTGGGACAAGGTGCGATCAACGAGGGCTCTACCGTGCAGGACCTGGTGGAGGCCAACAAGACGCTGAGGTTTGCCAAGGCCAATAGCGACGTGTGCCAGGTGTTTCCCAAGATATGCGACGACCCGGACGAGGTGGCGTTCATCGGCGTGACGGACGCGGCATGGGCAGTTCGACGCGATGGGGGCTCGCAAGGAGGCTACCTCATCCTGGCGACGCACCGGCGCGTGCTGAACGGCGAGACCGTCAAGTACGTGATCGTCGACTGGCGCTCGTGGAAGCTACGAAGGGTGAGCAGGTCCTCATTGGCGAGTGATGCCCAAGCTGCAGCCGGAGGCATGGGCGCGCGCGCTCGAGTACGTGAAGGTGCACTACAGACTGATGCTCGACCCGGCGCGGGGCCCGAGTCTGAACGGCCCCGTGACGGTGCCGGGCAAAAGTGCGCTCGTGGTGGACGCCGAGGCGCTGTGCGACGCGGCCCAGAAGCCCCAAGTGCACACCTTCGACGACAAGCGGACGGGCATCGAGGTGCAGGTGCTGAGGGGGCGTATGCCGGCGAGCGCTACGGGCTGGTACTAGGTCAGCTCTGAGCGCCAGTTCGCAGATGGTTTTACCAAGCTGGCAGCGCGACAACTACTGGCTGATCGACTGAGGACCGGAACGATCAGCCTGAAGTTCGACGAGAAGTTTCAGGCCGCGAAGAAGAAGACGGCCAAGGACCGACAGGAGGATGCCAAGCGCTTCGCCGCATCCAGACCGAAGACGAGCGCCAAAGTTGTGGCGGCCATGGCATCTCTGACGGGGGCTGCAGCCAGCCAGGTGGAGACCTGCAAGGGCAAGATCGAGACGGCCATGGTGGAGTTCGAGTGGGCCGAGCGCCCGAGGATTGTGATCAGCATGCCGTTCAGCACGTTCGTGAAGGGTTTCTTCAGCATGATGATGGTGATCGTGATTCTGGGTTTCGTGTGCTTTGCGGTTCTCAAGGCTGCAGGGGCGGAGAAACCGGGGCCAGAGCCTGAGGAGGAGCGTGGACAGACCAAGGCCCCGAAAGAGAAGAAGGTGAAGCTGAATTCCATAAAGTGGGATGTCAGTTGCCAGGGCCCGGTCAACTACACGAGCACTCGAAAGCCTGACGGGCTGCGGGCAGTGCAAACATGTGGCGAATGGTTTTCGCCGAGGCTGGGAGATTACCCGCGAGCTACACACTGCGCAGCAGAAACCGCGCCATGAGTGACGGTGCCCTGGCAAATTGCGATTTGCATCCCTGTTCCAGTCTCTTGCTCTTCTTTTCCAAATTCTCTCAATGGAGCTATTTCTCTCAGCAGAGGTTTATGCGACAACGAATGGTGGGGCAGTTGCTCTCGAGCGAGGCCGGGCTGATGTCCGGGCGTCAGGTTGGGCGGTCGAGTCAGCGATAATGATCTGCTAGCTGCTGCAAAGGTTTTCGTTTGAATGAGGGGGGGGGGGGGGGGGGGTAACAAGTTTTCGCCCCCGTTTTCACCAGTGTGACTTGTACTCCATACAATGGATGTTTCGAGGGTTTCTGATAACGTGTTGTTAGATATCCCCCCCCCCCCCCCCCCCCCCTCGGCAAGCAGAGCAGTGGAGCAGGCGCGATTGTATGTGAAGTTGTGCGGGCCAGTGTCGGCTGTTGCAAGATAGCATGCAGCAATCGCGATTGTATGTACAGTTGTGCGCGTGACTATTGCCGTTTGAGCTCGAGAGGCCTCTCGACTGACCAAGAAGGATACCATCACTCCCCTCGCGCGCGGAGCGATGGCGAGTACGAGTGCGAGAACGATTTTGCAGTGATGCGAGATCGGATTTCGATACCGAGTTTGTCGACTTCGAGAGCGACGAGCAATTCACAGCTTGGGGTCCTCTTGGTGGCCTCTCGGGGGCTTCTTGGGGCCATCTTGAAGCCTCCTGGGGTCTCTTGGGCGCCTCTTGTGGCCATCTTGGAAAACATCGATCAAACAATGAGGTGCTTAATTTGCGTTGCCCCTCTAGATCGCCTACAATCGCCTCTTGGGACGCTCTTGGGGCGCTCTCGCAGCGCTCTTGGGCGCTCTTGGGGCCGTCTCGAGGCTCTCTTGGGCCTCTCTTTCGCCCTCTTGGGCCATCTTGGAGCCATCTCGAGACCTCAGAGGACCATCGGAAGCAACAAGGCGAGAAAGCTAACGGCATAGATTTTCCTAAATTGTTGAATGATTTTGGCTTCTCGGGGGCATTCTTGGGAGTCTCGGAGGCTTTTTGGAGCCGTCGTCGGGCGGTGTTGGGGTCTCTTGGAGCATCTTGGAAGCCATCTTGAGCGATCTTGGGCTATCTTGAGCCATGTTGGAGTTTATCTTCACAGTCGAACGCTTCACAGTTTCTTGTTCTGTTTCACAGTCGTGGGGCGTTCCGTCTTCCTGTCACGCTCTGCCAATTGTTTTGAAGAGTCGCCAATCGCGCGCTCTCCTGCCCACGCGTCCCTCTGGATGCTTGGCTTTGTGGTGGTGGAGTTCATTTTGGGCACTCCTGAGGCCCTCTTGGAACCGTCATGGGCCATCTTGGGCGCTCCAACGCGTCGCGGGGCGCCGCGTCCAGGTCCAGGGGAGGGGATGGGGGGAGGGGTCAAGACACCCTCTCCGCACGCAAGCCGTCTAGCTCACTCCCACCCGCCCTCCCACCACATAAATGGCATCGGAATTTCGGCGTAGCCAGGGGTCGCCATTGGATGGGCAGCCGCTGGGAACCAAAGCGGACGCCAGGTGCGCGACGCTCGCCGCGGGCTCCACGTGCGGTTGGTGTGCCAACCTTGCAAAAACCTGATGCCCCCCCGTCCGCATGGTCCAGATGCTGATGTGGGGGGCGTCAGCATTGTTCTGGGCCTGCGCACGGCAAGCATCATCATGCCAGCACCACCGCCGTCCCGGTCAAAGACAATACAAAGCGATCGCGGGTGGCCAGCACAATACCCAAGACGTTGTCGCAACGTGCACTTTGCATTGTTTTTGTCACGGATGGTGGTCCTGCACAAAGCGGCTTCGCTAAGGGTGCTTGCCAAAAAATAATACAACGTGTTCGCAGGGCGCCAGCGCACTGATCAGATTTTGCTGCAATGTGCACTTCGTACCTGTTTTTTGACAGGGATTGTGGAGGGTGTTGGCAGGGTGGGCCCTGCAATATGCATTTGGTAATGTTTTTTACAGGGATGGTGGGGGGGTGCCCGCATGACTCTGGGTTAGCAGCCGACCAGGTGGGGGAGGGGGTCTTTATTAATAGGGAGCAGTGATTAAGACACTCTGCAGATAGCAAGCCGTCTAGCTCACTTCCACCCGCCCTCCCAACACATAAGTAACACCCGAGCCTCAGCATGTTCCGCGGTCGTCTTTTGATGGACAGCTACTTGGAACCAAAACCGAGCCCATGTGCGCGACGCTGGGGCGAGGTGCGCCACGCGTGCCAGGCGCGCCACGCGCGCCAGGCACCCCTGGGGCCCGAGCGTGCCAGGCACGCCTAGTGCGCCAGATGCTCCCTTCAGCCGCGCCAGGTGCGCCACGTCTGGGGCACGTGCAGAGTGTGTCAGGTGCGCCTGCGCACGTGATAGCACACATCGGGAAACATGTTGGCCCCACCATCCATGTCGAACACCAATGCCTATCGTTGTGTCCGGTGGGCCTGCGCACAGCAGGCCATACGCCACCACCGCCGTCCCTGACAAAAACCACTTGGCAATGATCGCGGGGTGGCCGCGCACTATCCACATTTAGACGCGAGGTGCATTTTGTATTGTGTGTTTGTCAGGGATGGCAGCCCTGCGCGCAGCAGGCAAAATGCTGACACCCACGCCGTCCCTGTCGAAAAACAATACATGTTTTTTGGCAGGGATGGTGGGGGGGGCCCCATCGGGTTGGTTGCGCATGCTCCGAATTTGGAGGCAGAGTGCGTTTTGTATGTTTTTGTTGACAGATGGTGGGTGGGGTGCCCTCGTGGTGTGCGCATGGTTCCGGGCTGGCTGCCGGCCGGGTGGGGGAGGGGGTGTTTATTCATAGGGAACAGTGATACACCTCTCTCCGAAGGGGGAGAAGGGGATTGGAAGAGGAAATTTCCTAGACCACCTACGCCCTAACGGGCTGGGGGAATTTCCCAGGGGCGAGCCGTGCGCCGCCTCGGTTCGGATTTGCTCGTTCTGGGTCCTTCCCATTTCGGAACTGAATCGTACCTTGAGCTCGAGCTGGTTGAGCGCGCCGCACGTTTCGATTGCAACCAGCTCTGGCTAAGCCATGCGCTCAGGCAGCTCGAGCTCAAGATCCAGATCAGTTTGGTCAAGGTTGGGATGCCGAAGACGGCTTGATCCACAACGGCATAGATCACAATGCACTTCATCGCGGCACGGCGCGTTTTAACTCAGCACGGCGCAGCACAGCACAGCCCCTGGCAGTGTACAGCACAATCGATATTTTGATAATTGCAATTGCCCGTCGCCCAGAGAGGAGTCTTAAAACGTTCCGTATTTTACATACCTGCAATCCTTTCCAGGCTTGTGGGTCGGTCGTGTTTTTCTCGATGCGGGCATTTCTCTTTCATCTCGGCCTATAGGGGCTTTTTCTGGGCCCTGGCACAAGGGGTCGAGAGGCCCCGGGGACGCGCATTGAACACATAAAGCACGACGCCCGAGGTCCAGGTCTCGCACTTCCCTTGGAAGTTCCTCGGACTGAGAGCATAGGGCCTTCTCCTCAGCCTTTTCCCCTCGTACATCGGCTGTGGGGAGTGAACCGGCGCTGGATTAACCTCTGGTGCGGGCCCATGCGCGCGCATGGACTTGGCCACCCAGTTGCCCCCTAAAACCGCGCACCAAATGTCATTCTTGTCCAGGAACACTCTTGCAGGGCTCATTTCGATCCGATCGATCCGGTACCTACTCTTCCAGCCCGATCCGATTCGATTCCGACGTTCCAACGATCCGATGCGGCCCGATGCTTGCATGGTGCTGTTGTGCATCGTGCCGCGGGCCGATCCGACTCGATTCCTCCGACACATCTTCCGACGCTCTGGCGCTTCGTTGCCGCACCCGCAGCACCCTAGACGGTGCCTATGTGCGGGCGTGCTTCGCGCTTCGCGCATGTTCGGACCCGATCCAGATTCCCGATTCGATGCTGATTTCTCTTGCTCTTGCGTGTAGTCGACTACCTCATCCCTCCCTTCTCTCGGCGGCGAGCCCAGGGGGGAAGTGAGAAGGGGCTGGCCTTCTCAGAAGGCTCGACCGGGCCTTCTGAGAAGTTCTCTGTGCCTTCCCCGATTGCACAAGAAGACTTCTCAGAATGCGAGGGCTTCTGAGAAGTCCCGCCGCCTTCTGAGAAGGCCATCTCCTTCTCGCTTGCCCCCCCCCGCTTGCTGCCGATCATCCCTCCCTTCTCCCTCTCGTTTCTCGCTCTCCCCGCCTCCCCTCCGCCGCACCGCGGTCCGCCCCTGTGTGTGCCCAGGCTCGCTGCTCGTGGAGGCCCACGTCCCCGTAGTCAGAGGCTTGACGTCCGAGGAGCCCGACGTGGACGCGCAGAGATTCGAAGCGCTCACTTCGGGGCTCGAGGGACGGGGAACGGGGGTCAGCCAGAGTGCTGAATCTTGCAGGATGCTGCAGAGCCAGGGGTGCATTGACCCGGGCTTGCGTGCAGGATCCTGAAAGGCCCGACTGACACAGGTTTGGATTGACCCGGGTCAGTAGATCCACGATGACTCAGGCATCGTCTAACCTCTGGGAAGGAATCGGTACCAATATTACTACCATTCGTCGTTGCCTCGTCTGGGTTCGCCTCGAAACCCTGGTCAGAACGCACCCCAGGAGAGGTCCGTGGAGTAGCAGTACGGGTACCTCTTCGTCTCCCCCATAACCAGTCCCCATTCCCTTTCCACCCTCCGCTGGCCTGGGGTTAGGAGCTACTAAGCGGCCTGCTGGGCTTCGCGACGGGGCCCTGGCCGACCCGGGGTTGTTGACCCTGGTCAGTGCGTCCCCGACTCGCGTCGCCGCAGAGGACTGCTTTCGTGATCCCGAACGGTGCGGTTCAGTATTGCTCAGCCTATCCCCATCCCCATGGGGGCCACCAGTATCTCAGCCCGACCAGCCCCCTCCCCCCCCAAAAGGTGGGGAAAGGTCCCGCGAAATCCGAAAGGACCAGCATACCACTCCCACTCGGGGTGGCCAGTCAGCCAGTGGGGCCAAGGCCATGCTAGTGAGGATGGGGATCGGTTAGACGATGCTCCCCTGACGGCCAATAATTGCGTGTGAGCTTGGTCAAAATTGTCATGCACGGGCCTCGGAGGCGAGGGCCGCTGGATACTCCAGAATGCCCCGAGCGTGTTCTGAGCCAATCGTATCATGACGCCGCTTTTGGCGTAGTTAGCCTGGGCGTCGTATGTTTTCGCGCCGGGCGTTTTCACCTGGTCTGGGCCTCCAGCTGATGATTTTCCGCGTGCTTCTTCTTTCGCGGCGTCGGATCTCAGGGAAGGAGGGGGGGACGCCGAGCAAGTCGCTCGTTCATCGCCCGCATCCGCAGGTCCAGCTCCGCGGCTGTCGGGCTCCTGGTGTCCCTCCCCGCTTGGGGCAAGACCGCTTTCTTCTCGCTCCGCCTTTGCTCCCCCTCTGCCCCTCTCCCCAGACAGGGGCAGCGATGCGGGGGGATAAGCTCAGTGGGGATGCATGGACCCCCACACGCTCATTCTTCGCCAGTAGGGGCCTGGTAGCCGATCCCGCCCAGGAACCTGCGGTTTGGCCACCGGGGGCCTATCGCCGATTTACCGGGCAGGAGCTTATCGCCGATTTAAGCTCGATGTTGTTCCCCCGGAGCTGGCTCCCCGTATCGTTTCCCTTCGAGATGTGCTGCTCGCTTTCGAGGCACGTGTAGATCCGCCCTGTCGGGGACGGCACGTCTGAATTTGCCACCTGTTGCTAGGATGGTAGCCACTGAAGCGGCGCTGCGGCTACGCTGGCGTGCGGGGCGGCGAGGCCAGCAGTCTGGGGCCGCCAGCCCGGGCGCAGCCGCTCGCCCGCTCGGGCTGCCACGGGCCGCTGCGCGCAACGCGGGGCCTCCGCACGCACACCTCAGCTGCCTGCGCCAGGCCAGGCGGCTGGCTCCAGTACCGTGAGGCTTGCGACGGCCTGCCCTGCCGGGACTGCGCAGGCGCCGCCGCGGAGGCGGCCGCTGGGAACGCGGCGGCGCCCTTGGCCGGCGCCGCTGGCGCCGCGGCGGCCCGGGCCGCCCGCCGCCCCCGCAGCTGCTGGAGCGTTTCCTGTTTTGGTCGCCGGCGCGGTGCGGAGGAGAAGGAGGAGGAGGGGGAGGAGGAGGAGGAGGAGGAGGAGGAGGAGGAGGAGGAGGAGGAGGAGGAGGAGGAGGAACGAGGACGAGGATGGAGAGAGGAGGAGGAGAGGAGGAGGAGGAAGGAGGAGGAGGAGGAGGAGGAGGAGGAGGAGGAGGCGGAGGGGACACAAAAGGAGCGAGCTTGGGGGGAGTCAGCCGACGTTGGCGCGCACTGGTGCCTCCGTCGCCCAGGAGCAGCTGTCGGCCTTCAGCCCGCCGTCCACCATACAGGAGTCCGTGGCGCTGTACGTGTCGGCAGCCCTCTTTCCTCTCTTGGCCAGAGGAAGGAGACCCTCGCATTTGGGCGTCGTGAAGAAATTGAGGAGACGCAAACATGGATTGAAATGTGCATGGGTTAGCGGCGGGTCCCGTTTCCATACCTAGCTTGGCGCGCTCCGTCGCTAGATCAGGCGGTTTTGGCGCATGTTTCGGGGTTGCGTTTCCAATCCGTGAATCTGGCGCCCAGGCGCAGATCCACGGATCCCCAATCCATGTTAGCGCGTGCCCGAGAAAGTGTGTCGGATGTTGTTGCCCTGTTCTGGGCCCCAGGGTTTTCAGCGGATTGGCCCGACTGCAGAGACCTCGTGCAGAAATGCGGACGGGAGCTCTGGTCGTGATGATTCCTGTTCTAGTCTGCGTTTATCACGACGTCGGATGTCGGGTGGGGAGGCGGACGGGGATCGTGGGGAGGAGTCGTCCGAATCCGTGGCCTAGTATGCCCGCGACAGCCCGCGAAAACCTTTCAAACAAAACATGGCCCCACTCAGTGGCCTCCTCCGCCTAACCCTGGACAAGGTTCCCTGCCTCGTGCGCCTGCTGCTGCTGCTGCTGCTGCTGCTGCTGCTGCCTGGAGGCGATATACAGGGCGTCGCGGCGGTGCAAGCGGCTCCCGGCAAGGGTCCACAACACGCGGAAGTATAGTCTCATCGTGGTCAGCCGGAACGCGATGGGCA
>CAUYUJ010015521.1:0-41465 GCA_963575745.1 Prorocentrum cordatum | reverse complement strand
GGAGGTGGAGGAGGGAGGAGGGATGACGAGGAGGGGAGGGGAGGCTACGGAGAAGAAACAGAAAGACCAATCAAGGCCTTTGGTCGCCTTGTTCTCGTTCAGGCCAACACCACAAGGCTATCAATTGTCAGTTGTCGGCGTGCCCGCCAAAGACCTCTTGTGATCATGCCAACTTCCGTTTCCGCTGTGAACTAATATATCGAAGACGCCTACGGTGAATCACGGCCGCCCCTTGCCTTTTGGAATCGCCCATGTGGCCGAGCGTTGTGGCAAGAGCTCTGCCAAACTATCGGGCCATGTGTTCCCCCCAGCCGTTGTAGAAACCCTTCGGGGAACACTTGGGGGAGGATGGCGGGGAAGATCAGGAGGAGGAGGATGATGAGGAGGAGAAGGCGGAGGAGGAGGAGGAGGAGGAGGAGGAGCAGGAGGAGGAGGGGGAGGAGGGGGAGGAGGAGGAGGAGGAGGAGGAGGAGGAGGAGGAGGAGGAGGAGGAGGAGGAGGAGGAGGAGGAGGAGGAGGAGGTGGAGGAGGAGGAGGAGGAGGAGGAGGAGGGCATCTTGGGAGCCTCCGGAGGCACTCTTGGGGCGTCCTGGGAGCTTGCTGGAAGCCTTTTGGAGGCATCTTTGGGCTCCTTAGGCCTCTTTGGGGGCCTGTGGGGGCGTCTCGGGGGCCTCTGTGGTCGTCTTGGGGCATCCTGGCCCTTCTGACGCCGTCGGAAGCCGTCTTGGGGGCCTCCCTGGGCCCTCCTTGGGGTACTGCAGGACCGTCTTGTAGGCCATCCTGGGCGTCTTGGAGGTCTCTTGGGCCTTCTTGGGGCCGTACTGTGGCTGTCTTCGGGGCCTCTTGGGCGTTTTTGGGCCATCTTGGAGGCCTCGTGGGCCATCTTGGGGCGATCTTTGGGGGCTCTTGGGCTGTCTCGGGCCGTCGGAAGAACGCAAAGAAGCAAATGCCCAAATACTTCAAAAACTTATGGGAAGTCAATGATTTTTGGCCTCTTCGGGCCTTCCTGGAGGCCTCTTGTAGGCCTCTTGGGGACCTCTTGGAGGCCGCTTTGGGGACCTCTTGGAGGCCGCTTTGGGGCCGTCTTGGGGACCTCTTGGAGGCCTCTTGGGCCGTCTTGAGCCATCTTGAGGCCATCTTTGACCATGTTGGAGGCCTCTTGGGCGGACTTGGAGGCATCTTGGACCCGCTTGGGCCGTCTTGGAAGCCATCTTGGACCATCTTGGGCGAATTTACAGGCCATCTTGGGCCAGCTGGGCTGTCTTGGAGGCCATCTTGAGTCGTCTTGGAGGAGTGCTTCCAGACGTTGAGGTCCTTTGTGGTGCCTTTGTGGTCCCTTGTGCGGCCTTCCGGGTGGCCGATGGGACGGGCCGAAGCCCGTGGAGAGTCCTTTTGAAAAAGAGCCCAAACCATCCCGTCTAGGATCCAGCACACCTGGCACCCCTGTGGCAAGACGGATCGAAGACGCCTACGGCGAACCACCGCCGCCCCCTGCCTTTTTTGGAAGCGCCTGCGTGGCCGAAAGTTGGGTTTGAGCTTGGCCAAGCTGTCGGGCCACGCGTTCCCCAAGTGGGTTTCGAAAGCTTTCGGGGAACACGGAGTCGGGCGAGCTAGCGGACCAGGTGGTTTCTGAGCTTTCGGGCCTTCTGGAGGACGTCTCGGAGGAGTCTTGGGCCGTCTTGGAGGCCTCTTGCGGACCTTTTGGGCAGTCTAAGGCCATCTCCAGGCCATCTGGGGCCGTCTTGGGTGCATCTTGGGGCCATCTTCGCTGTCTTGGAGGCCTTCTTGGCCGTCTTGGAGGCATCTTGGAGGCCATCTTGGCCGTCTTGGAGGCCATCTTGGGCGTCTTCGGGGCCATCTTGGGCCGTCTTGGACTCTTCTTGGGGCCCTCTTGGGAGTCTCTTGGGCTGTCATGGGGCCATCTTGGAGACCTCTTGGGCGCTCTTGGGACGATGTTGGGGGCCTCTTGGGCCGTCTTGGGCCGTCGGAGAGCTGATAAGAAGAAAACGCCAAAGTCCTTCAAACACCTCAGAACAATCAATGATTTTGTCCCTTTCGGGCATTCCTGGAGGACGTCTTGGAGGCCTCTTGGAGGCCTCTTGGCCAGTTTTAGGCCATCTTGGAGCCATCTTTGGCCGTCTTTGAGGCTTCTTGGACGAACTTGAAGGCATCTTGGCTCTCTCGGGCCGTCTTGGAAGCCATCTTGGACCATCTTTGGCGACTTGGAGAACGTGGCCATCTTAGAGGCCATCTTGAGCCGTCTTGGATAATTTTTTGCGGTCGTTGAGGTCCCTTTCGGGTGGCCGGCGGGACAGGCCGACGCCCCAGGGAGAGTTTGGGAAAAGAACCACAACCAAAAGCGAAAGGATTCAGCACGCCAGGCACCCCTGTGATGAATCAACAGGCGGCGGCGGATCGAAGACGCCTACGGCGAATCACCGCCGCCCCCTGCCTTTTTGGAAGCGCCTATGTGGCCAGACCTGCCAAGCTATCGGACCATGTGTTCCCCGAGTCGGTTTGGAAAGCCTTCGGGGAACACGTGGGCATCTTGAAGGTCATCTTGGCCGCCTGGAGGCCATTTTGACAGTTTCGGGCCTTCTTGGAGGACGTCTTGGAGGCCTCTTGGGCCGTCTTGGAGGCCATCTTGAGCGTCTTGGAGGCCTCTTGGGCCGTCTTGGGGGCCTCTTGGAGCCGTCTTGGGCCTCTTGGGCGATTTTTGGGGGCACTTGGGCCGTCTCGGGCCGTCGGAAGGCCGAACAAAAAGCAAATGCTCAAATCCTTCAAAAACCTAAGGCAACTCAATGATTTTGGCCTTTGCGGGCCTTCCTGGCGGCCCTCTTGGAGGCCTCTTGGGCAGTCTTGGGCCATCTTAGTGCCATCTTCGGCCGTCTTGGTGGGCCCCTGGCCCGTCCGACGCCGTCGGAAGCTGTTTGGGGGGCCTCTCTGAGCTGACTTTGGGCCTTCTTGGAATGCTCCAGGGCCGTCTTGGAGGCCGTCTTGGGAGTCTTAAGAGCCCCTTGGGCCGTCTTGGGGCCCTCTTGGGGCCGTCTTGAGGGGCCTCTTGGGCCGTCAGGGGGCCATCTTGGAGGCCTCTTGGGCGATCTTTGGGCGATCTTTGGAGGCTCGTGGGCCGTATCGGGCCGTCGGACGGCCGAAAAGAAACAAATGTCAAAATCCTTCAAACACCTAGGGACAATCAGTATTTTTGGCGAGCCAACTTCGGCCATCTTGGCGGGCTCCTGGCCCGCCTGACGCAGTCGGAAGCCGTTTGGGGGGCCTGTCTGGGTCGACTTGGGGCCCTCTTGAGGTGCTCCAGAGCCGTCTTAGAGGCCGTCTTGGGCGTCTTGGAGGTCTGTCGTCTTTGTGCCCTCTTGGGGCCGTCTTGGGGCCCTCTTGGGCAGTCCTGAGGCCATCTTGGAGGCCTTTTGGGCGCTGTGGGGGCGATCTTTGGGGGCTCTGCGGACTTTCCTGGCGGCCCTCTTGGAGGCCTCTCGGGCCGTCTTGGAGGCCTCTGGGGGGCCTCTTGGGCAGTCTTGGGCTGTCTTCGACTCTTGGGCGGACTTGCAGGCCGTCTTGGACTATCTTGGGCGGACTTGGAGGCCATCGGAGGCCATCTTGGAGGCCATCATGTGCCAACGTGGCCATCATGGAGGCCATCTTGAGCCGTCTTGGGGGACACATTGTACAATTGGGCTCGTTTCCGGTTGGCCGGCGGGACGGGCCGAAGCCCCAGGGGGATTTTTTTTTGGAAAAGAACCACAGCCAAAACCGAGAGGGTTTCGCACGCCAGGCACCCCTGTGATGAATCGACAGGGTGCGGCGGATCGAAGACGCTTACGGCGAATCACCGCCGCCCCTTGCCTTTTTAGAAGCGCCTATGTTTCCGAACGTTGAGGCCAGACCTGCCAAGCTATCGGACCATGTGTTCCCCGAGTCGGTTTGGAAAGCCTTGGAGGAGCACGTGGGCATCTTGAAGGTCATCTTGGCCGTGTGGAGGCCATTTTGACCCTTTCGGGCCTTCTTGGACGACGTCTTGGAGGGCCCTTGGGCCGTCTTGGAGGCCTCTTGGGGCCGTCTTGGGCCTCTTGGGCGATTTTTTGGGGCACTTGGGCCGTCTCGGGCCGTCGGAAGGCCGAACAAAAAGCAAATGCACTAATGGGAAATTCATGATTTTTGCCTTTTCGACCCTTCCTGGAGGCCCTCTTGGGAGCCTCTTGGGCCGTCGTGGGCCATCGTAGGGTCATCTTCGGCTGTTTTGGTGAGCTCCTGGCCCGTCCGACGCCGTCGGAAGCCGTTTGGGAGGCCCTCCTGGGTTGACTTGGGGCCCTCTTGGAATGCTCCAGAGCCGTCTTGGAGGCCACCTTGGGCGTCTCTAAAGCCTCCTGGGCCGTCTTGGGGGCCTCTTGGGGCCGTCTTGGGGGCCTCTTGGGCCGTTCTGGGGCCATCTTGGAGGCCTCTTGGGCGATCTGTGGGCGATTTTTGGGAGCTCTTGGGCCGTCTCGGGCCGTCGGAAAGCCGAAAAGGCGCAAGTGCCAACATCCTTCAAAAACCTAAGGAAGATCAATGATTTTGGCCTTCCTGGTCTTCCTGGCGGCCCTCTTGGAGGCCTCTTGGGCCGTCTTGGGCCAGCTTCGAGCCAACTTCGGCCATCTTGGTGGGCTCCTGGCCCGTCTGACGCCGTCGGAAGCCGTTTTGGGGGCCTGTCTGGGCCGACTTCGGGCCCTCTCGGGGTGCCCAGTGCCGTCTTAGAGGCCATCTTGGGCGTCTTCGAGGCCTCTTGGGTCCTTTGTGATCCCTTGGGGCCGTCTTGTGGGCCTCTTGGGCAGTCCTGAGGCCATCTTGGAGGCCTCTTGGGCGCTGTGGGAGCGATCTTGGGGGCCTCTTGGGCCGTCTTGGGTCGTCGGAAAGCCGAAAAAGAGCAAATACGAAAGACATGTAAAAACCTGTGGAATTCATGATTTTGGCCTCTTCGGGCCCTCCTGGAGGCCCTCTTGGAGGCCTTTTGGACCGTCTTGGAGGCCTCTTGGGCCGTCTTGGGCCGTCTTGGAGGTTTCTTGGGCGGACTTGTAGGCATCTCCTCCTCTCTTGGGCGGACTTGGAGGCCATCTTGAACCATCTGAGAGGCCATCTTGGGCCAACGCGGCCATCATGGAGGCCATCTTGAGCCGTCATGGAGGATGTTTTTTCCGGCTTGAGGTCCTTCCCGGGACCCCGGCGGGACGCGCCTGAGCCCCAGGGGGAGTTCTTTTGGATAAGAACCACAACCCAAACCGAAATCGTCTAGCACGCCAGGCCCCCCTGCGATGAATCGACAGGGGGCGGCGGATCGAAGACGCCTGCGGCGAATCACCGCCGTCCCCTGCCTTGTTGGAAGCGCCTATGTGGCCGAACGTTGAGGCCAGACCTGCCAAGCTATCGGACCATGTGTTCCCCGAGTCGGTTTGGAAAGCCTTCGGGGAGCACGTGGGCATCTTGAAGGTCATCTTGGCCGTGTGGAGGCCATTTTGACCCTTTCGGGCCTTCGTGGACGACGTCTTGGAGGGCCCTTGGGCCGTCTTGGAGGCCGTCTTGAGCGTCTTGGAGGCCTCTTGGGCCGTCTTGGGGGCCTCTTGGGGCTGTCTTGGGCCTCTTGGGAGATCTTTGGGGGCACTTGGGCCGTCTCGGGCCGTCGGAAGGCCGACAAAAAAGCAAATGATTTTGGCCCTTTCGACCCTTCCTGGAGGCCCTCTTGGAGGCCTCTTGGGCCGTCTTGGGCCATAGGCCATCTTCGGCTGTTT
Organism: Prorocentrum cordatum; assembly: GCA_963575745.1. Lineage (NCBI taxonomy): Eukaryota > Dinophyceae > Prorocentrales > Prorocentraceae > Prorocentrum > Prorocentrum cordatum. Next base: position 35,688 of record CAUYUJ010015521.1, on the reverse strand, counting down.
TGGTGGGCTCCTGGCCTGTCCGACCCCGTCGGAAGCTGTTTGAGGGGCCTCTGGGCCGACTTGGGGCAGCCCTCTTGGAATGCTCCAGGGCCGTCTTGGAGGCCATCTTGGGCGTCTCAAAAGCCTCCTGGGCCGTCTTGGAGGCCTCTTGGGGCCGTTTTGGGGGTCTCTTGGGCCGTTCTGGGGCCATCTTGGAGGCCTCTTGGGCGATCTGTGGGTGATCTTTGGGAGCTCTTGGGCCGTCTCGGGCCGTCGGAAGGCCGAAAAGAGGCAAGTATCAAACTCTTTCAAACACATAAAGGAAAACTACTGTTTTGGCGCTTTTCTGGCCTTCCTGGAGGTCCTCTTGGAGGCCTCTTGGGCCCTCTTGGGCCAGCTTCGAGCCGACTTCGGCCATCTTGGTGGGCTCCTGGCCCGTCTGATGCCGTCGGAAGCTGTTTGGGGGGCCTCTCTGGGCCGACTTGGGGCCCTCTTAGGGTGCTCCAGGACTGTCTTGGAGGCCATCTTGGGCGTCTTCGAGGCGTCTTGGGCCGTCTTGGGGCCCTCTTGGGGCCGTCTTGAGGGGCCTCTTGGGCCGTCAGGGCGCCATCTTGGAAGCCTCTTTGGCGATCTTTGGGCGATCTTTGGGGGCCTCTTGGGCCGTATCGGGCCATCGGAAGGCCGAAAATAGTAGTGCACGGTATTGTTCATTACACACGTCCGCTTGATTTCGCTCTGTAGCCATCGCTTCTGCTCAAGCTGGCGCTGTGTTATGGCCCTCTTTGCCCCTGGTCTCTACCAAGTTCGAGACTGGGCTGCGACAGGTCTTTACGCGGCCAACCTCTGGAGTAACTGGCAGCGGGAGTACCACTGCACGTGCACCTTCACGGGAGAGCACGACAAGGGCTTGGTCCTGCTCCTCCAGAGGCAACTGGACAGGTGCGGGCCCGAACAACTTCGGAACGCCCCTCCACAGGGGTGCCCCTCGGTCTTCTGGGAGGTGACTGTGATCGGCTGCTCTCGCCGCCTTCGGCTGCGGGTACCTGGTGGGCAGGCTCCATGGACGTGGTGCCGCACGGGCTGGCGGACATGATGAAGATGGTGCGGCCGGGGGACCGGCTCTTCTGCCTCTGCAGCCTGGAGGAGAAGCTGTACCACGAGCGCCTGCTCTGCGGGCACGTGGCAGGCTCACTCTGGGCGGTAGCGACGCCTGATGGGGACGTCTTTGTCGAGGGCTTCGCCGACGCCGACCACGCGGAGGTGCACCCGGGCGGGCCGCGTGGCGGCCCACCACCGCAGCTGCGCAATAAGTTGCTCTACGGGTTCGACCTCGACAAGGACGCGCTCGCCGCCCTTGCGGCCGAGGGTGCTCAGCTGGGTGAGCGCGAGCGCGCCGCCCTGCCAGCGGGCCGCCGCCTCCGAGGGAAGCAGGCCGCCCCGGCCCGGCCGTCCGAGACGCAGCTCGCCCTCGACGGTGGCACGTCGACCCCGGTCGGCTCCGACGTCGAGCGGGGCGACCACCTGGCGGGCCCTCCGCTCCCGCCGCCGGCGCGTGCGCCCCCGCCGCGTGCGGGTTTCGGCGGGGCGCCTCTTCCGCCAGTGCGGCTGGGTCGCCCTGGAGACTCGGCTGGGCTTCAAGCGGGGCGGCCCGGTGGATGTGGCCTACGCCACCGTCCACGCCGACGGCGACCGCGCCCTGGCATCCTTCCCTGAGGGGGTCATCGCGCTCGCGCGCGTGGGGACCCTCGACGAGGTGCCGGCCTCACCGAAAGCAGTGCCGGATGCAGTGCTGGACGAGCGCATCTTGCGGCACCGGCGGAGCAGCACCGGGCAGCGGCGCCGGGCCTTCGCGGAGGTGGTCGCCGAGCAGCAGGAGGCGCTGGACACCAAGGACTGGCGCATCGAGGGGCCCGCCACCGTCGGCTGGCTGCTTCAGGCACACCTGGAGCAGGGTGGCGACCCTGTCCAGCGCCACTACTGGTGGAGACAGATCCTGGGGTTGGCAGCAGCCGACCCTGGGGTCGATGAACATCTGTTCCTGTGCCAGCTCCTGGAGACCGCAGCCACGGCCGATCAGCTCAACCTGCCGGGGTGCGAGACGTTCGAGCTGGCGGCCAGGCGCTTCCAGCTCTGGGAGGAGGTGTACTCAGAGGCCTTGCGGCAGGCCGAGGTCTCGGGCACCGCCGGGGCCGCAGCCGACTCCGAGGGCTGGTTGGGCGAGCGCCGCATCTTCTTGGGGGGCGCGCTCTCGAAGGGGCACGCCCTCGTGGCTCCTACTTTGGAGAAACACGTGGCGACGAAGATGCAAGAGGAGAGCGCAATCCTCAAGGAGAGGCGCGAGGACAGGGAGGAGCGCCGCATGGCGCGTGGCGAGAGCAGTAGCGAAGCCGACGCTGGTCTCGGCGACCCGGGCGGGGGCGGCGGCGGCCCTGGCGGCGGCGCTGGCCCCGCAGGCCGCGGGCGCGATCGCGGCGCCCGCGCGGGGCTAGCCCGCCACCACTCATCCGGCTTGCGCGCGGCCGCTGCAGCCCCCGGGCAGCGGGCGCTATTTCAGGGGAGGGCCGCCACTGCGGTGGTGATGGCGGCCTCGGCGCAAGGGGTCGCGGACTCGGCCCTGGCGCGCGACGTTCTGCCCCTGCCGGCTGGCGAGTCGCTCGACGAGCTGACGGCGTGGACGGCTTCGTCGACAACAGGAGGCTTGGCTGCGCGAGGGCATTGCCGCCCTCAACGACCTGGGCGGTCGCGGCGCTTGCGCGCCGGCTGGGCCCCCAGCCGCCTGTCAGGCCGCGGCGGTGCGGCGTCTCGCGCGGCTGTGTGGCAGATTGGAGCAGCCGCCATCCGACCTGACCCCTCTGGGGGCGTGGCAGACGCTCCAGGCTTCGCGGAACGGTTATGCAGATGTCATGGCCGACGGCGCAACGACGACCTACAGGAAGAGGGCCATGGCGCTCCCGCGGGCTGCGGCCGGGCGCGTGCGGCTCAGTGATGTGCTTCCCCCGTACCTGCAGACTGTCCTGTCAGATTCTTCGCGTATGTTACGAGAGCCGGAGGCTCGCAATTTTGCTTTGGGCGCGGCCCTCCGGGTCTGTGCTATGGGCCCTGTGCTGCAGAGGCACGGCTACCACTACGGCGAGTGCCTCTCTGAGCTGCTCTCCGCGGGCATCCTCGAGCGCGTGGGCGAGGGCAGCGTCGTCGAGCGCGCTGGCATCTTCTTCGTGCCGAAGAAGGACTCCTCCTTGCGGCTGATCTTCGACGCCAGGAGGTCGAACGCGCACTTCCAGGAGCCGCCGCGCGGGCTCCTGTCGAGCGGGGGGGCGCTGGCGAACCTGGAGGTGGACGCCTCCAAGGGGGTCGCGGTGGCCTCCGCTGACGTTGACTGCTGCTTCTACCAGTACGAGCTGCCACCTTGGTCTCGTTTCTTTTTTGGGCTACCTGCTGTTCAAGCGCGTTTTCTCCAGCCGCAGGTTCGCCGGCTGCTGGGCATCGCGGACCTGTCCGAGATGGTCCACTTCGTTGCCAGGGTGGCCCCCGTGGGCTGGTCGTGGGCGGTGCACCTCATCCAGGAGGCCCACGCCCACATCCTGGGCGGCGTCAGCCCGGAGTCGCCGTGGATCGCCGACAAGGTGCCCACCCCGGCACTCGGCGCGCAGTGCTCCGCGGCCAAGATGCTGTACATCGACAGCGTTGCCGTTTTTTACGTCTGGCAGTGGCGACCCTGCCCTGGAGGTGGAGCACATGCTGGCCGCCGTGGGCGAGCGGGGGATCCAGGCCTCCTTCGACAGCGACGACGGGGACCTTCGCACCCTGCCCGGGTGCGCGCTGCACAAGCCCTCCGCCACCTGGCGGCTGTCGCGGAGCAAGTTCTGGCGACTGAAGTCCAGCTTCGATTTTGCACTCGCGCCCGGGCGCCTCGTCACGGGGCGCGAGCTCGAGGGGCTCATGGGGCACGTCACATCCGCCGTGATGCTGCAGCGGCCGATGCTCTCCTTGTTCCACGCCATCTACGAGTTCTGCAAGCGCTCGCGTGACAGGCGGCAGCCTCTGTGGACCTCGGTGAAGCGGGAGCTCGCTTGGTTCAGGGCGCTTCTTCCATGCGTGACCGCCCTGCTGAGTCGCTCCGGGTGCGACTGGGTCACGGCCGCCGACGCCTCGCCGTTGGGGTTCGGCGTCGTGGAGCAAGCGTGGCCCGTCGGTGGCGTGTGACGAGTTGGCGGCCTCTCGGAACGCAGCCGCTTCCGGGGGGTCCTGGCGGCGGACTGCGCCCCCCGGGACACGCTGGGCGAGCAGCAGCTCCTGCGCGCCTCCTCGGCGGACGTGGTGGCGGAGGGCGCCCTCGCGCACTTCGAGGAGGTCCCGGCGGGGCGGCTCCTGGCTGACCCTTGGGCGGTAGTGGCTGCGCGGCGCTGGCGCCGCGCCGCGGCCATCCACGTCCTCGAGGCTGAGGGCGTGCGCTGGGCCGTGCGCCGCTTAGTTCGGAATGCTCAGCTGCATGGACTCCGGCATCTCGTCCTGGGGGACAACCTCGGGGTGGTATGTGCGCGCGAAAAAGGGAGAGCCGCTCTCCTTGCCCACGGCGGGGTCTGTCGAGAGGTGCGTGCGATCTCGATTGCGACGGGGGTTCAGTTCAGGTTTCGGTGAGCCCCCTCTGGGCTCAATCCGGGGGGCTCTCCCTCGCGGAGATTCATGCCGGTGTATTGGGTGCAGCAGAACATGGGCGCGCAGCACGACAACCACAGAAGATGCGCACCATCCGTGGACATCGGCTCGAACGACGACGTCAATGCCGGCTCGGGCCTTCTGGGTCAACCCCTCTTTCGACAAGCGCGCCCGCGATGCCGCGCAGCCCCGGCCGGGGCGGATCACCCGGCGCGCCTCAGGATCGGGAGGCGGGCGCTGGCCGCCCGGCCCTTCGGGCCCCCGCCAGGGTTGGACATCCCGGGCGCCGGTGAGCGCTGGGCCCGTCGGGCACAGCGCGCGGCGGGCGCGGCTGTGTCCGCGGCTCTCGCGGCTGGCCGCCAGCCGGGTGTGCCCCGCCACGGGGCGCACCGACCTGCGGGCGCTGACCATGCTCTTGGGCTGGCTCAGGCTGAAGGCGCTTCCGGAGTGGACGCTCCTGCAGTGGGACGGCGCCCTGGTCGATTACGCCGATCTCGAGTGGACCTTCGACCGCGGCATGGGCAGGGGGGCGTTCTCGCGCACCCTCTGTGCTGTGGCGTGGGGGGGGCCCGCGCTGGGGGGCCCCGCGCGGCGACTCTTCCCCTCGGCCCATTCGTCGCTAGCCGGCTGGACCCGGCTACAACCAGGGCGTTCGCGACCGCCGCTTCCTCGAGTGCTGGCGCTGGCGTTCGCGGCCGTGCTGGCCTCGCTGGGGAAGCCAGACTCCGGGCTGTGCATCCTGGTGATGTTCGAGTGCTACCTGCGCCCGTCGGAGGCCACGACCTTGCTTGCCAAACAGCTGGTGGCGGGGTCCGGCAGAGGTGCGGGTGTCCTGCGATGCCCGCTACTGATCCTTCATCCAGAAGAGCTGGCAATCAGCTCCAAGACGGGCGAGTTCGATTCCACAGTGGCTTTCAATCTACCCCGACATCACTGGATTGGACGTGCCGCTCTACGCCTTCAGTCCCTCCTGCGCGAGGACGAACCATTTTTTCGCCTTTCCTACTCGCAGCTCCTGGCCGACTTCCACGTTGCCTCTCAGCACCTCAAGCACGACGATTTGGGCTTGGCGCCTCGCTGTCTGAGGCGCGGGGGCGCGACGCACGATCGCGCAGAAGGCTGCCGAGCTCTACTCGAGGTCCAGAGGCGCGGGATGTGGCGAGCCGCCTCGTCGGTCCAGAGATGCGACAAGGCCGGGCGGCTGGCGCTGGTGCTGCGGGGCCTCAGCAACGCCCAGAAGGGCGACTGCGAGCGGTGGGCGGCGGCCGCCCCGCGGCTCTTCGGCAGCGCCTTCGCGCAGCCCTCCGTGCAGGTAGGCTTGGAGAGCGACGAGCATTTCTCGATTTTTTTCCGGGGCCGGCGGGCTCGCCGCGGAGCTGAAGAAGAGGGGGCATGCTGTAGTATCAATCGATCTGCTGCTTGGCCCTGGCCCGGATGATGTTTTCCGCACCTTGCGTGGCTGGCTGGGGTCCGGCGTAATTTGGGTCGTTTTTTTGGGGGGCAACCCATGCGAGAAGCGGTCGCAGGCCCGCCGTGCGCCCCCTCATAGTGCCATGCCTCGCCGTCTTCGAACCAAGAACCACCCGAGGGGCCTCCCTGGCCTGGAGGGCGCCGATTATCAGGCGGTCCTGGGCTCCAACAAGCTTGCAGACATAATCACGATCTTGTTGCGGATCGCCCTCTCGCGGCAGCTGCCGGCGGGGGAAGAAAATCCTGCTTCTGGCATCCTCTGGCTCTTGCCCAGCCGTAGGCGCTCCTGTGCTCACGCGAGTGTCAATGAAATCGTCTTTGACGATTGCGGCGCGGGCCGCCCCTTTCGGGCCCGCACCCGCATGGCGCTCGCCACCATCTCGGTGCCTCCCGATTTGTATTCCTGGCAGTGCAAGGGTAGGAAGGGCTTGCACGTTTTCTGGAAAACCTCACGTCGTCTTTACAGGTACTTCCCAGGCTGGTTTCCTGACCCGATTGAAAGCGGCCTACCCGCCACGCCTGTGTTCTGCGCTCGCTTGTGAGTTCTCGCGCAGTTACCTTTCTCTTCGGGCCGAGCGACTTTGGAATTTGATGCGGTAGACCAGTGCATTGCATGGAGGCGGGGTTATCTCATGAATGTGGGTTGTGTGGGGCAATGCCCACTCGACGCGTCGCCTTCGCCTCAGCACTCTTCTGGAAAAAGAATGAACATAGTAGTGCACGGTATTGTTCATTACACGCGTCCGCTTGATTTTGCTCTGTAGCCATCGCTTCTGCCCTCGCCAGCCCAAAGCCTTTGCAATTGCCACGTTTCTCTGCGTGGTCGTGTGGGACAAGGCCCGCTCGACGCGTCGCTTTCGCCTCGGCGCTCTTTTGGAAATTATCCCAGTGCGACCCTACCTAGGAGTTGGAGCCCCTAGGAAAGCAGCGTTAGTAGTAACAGTAAAGCTAAACTAGCTAAGCTAAAGCTAAGCTAAAGCTAAGCTCAAGCTAAGCTAAAGCTAAGCTAAAGCTAAGCTGAAGCTAAGCTAAAGCTAAGCTAAAGCTAAGCTAAAGCTAAGCTAGGGCTAAGCTAAAGCTAAAGGTAAGCTAAAGCTAAGCTAAAGCTAAGCTGAAGCTAAGCTAAAGCTAAACTAAAGCTAAAGCTAAGCTAAAGCTAAAGCTAAAGCTAAAGCTAAAGCTAAAGCTAAAGCTAAAGCTAAAGCTAATGCTAAAGCTAAAGCTAAAGCTACAGCTAAAGCTAAAGCTAAGCTAAAGCTAAAGCTAAAGCTAAAGCTAAAGCTAAAACTAAATATATAGCTAAGCTAAAGCTAAGCTAAAGCTAAGCTAAAGCTAAGCTGAAGCTAAGCGAAAGCTAAGCGAAAGCTAAGCTAAATCGAAGCTAAGGCTAAGCTAAAGCTAAGCTAAAGGTAAGCTAAAGCTAAGCTAAAGCTAAGCTGAAGCTAAGCTAAAGCTAAGCTAAAGCTGAGCTAAAGCTAAGCTAAAGCTAAGCTAACACTAAGCTAAATCTAAGCTAGCACTAGGCTGAAGCTAAGCTAAAGCTAAGCTGAAGCTAAGCTAAAGCTAAGCTAAAGCTAAGTTGAAGCTAAGCTAAAGCTAAGCTAAAGCTAAGCTAAAGCTAAGCTAAAGCTAAGCTAAAGCTCAGCTAAAGCTCAGCAAAGGCTACGCTAACACTAAGCTAAAGCTAAGCTAAAGCTAAGCTGAAGCTAAGCTAAAGCTAAGCTAAAGCTAAGCTAACACGAAGTTGCAGCTAAGCTAAAGCTAAGCTAAAGCTAAATTAAATCTACGCCCACACTAAGCTAATACTAAGCTAAAGCTAAGCTAAAGCTAAAGCTAAGGCTAAAGCTCCCAGGGGACTGGGGGAACCGCGGGGCGGGGACTGGGGGAACCGCCCGGGGCGGTTTCCATTGCCCGGCCCCTTTAGCTAAGAGAGTACGAACCCTTCTAGGCAGAGCCTAGGTAGGGAAAAAGAATGAACATAGTAGTGCACGGTATTGTTCATTACACACGTCCGCTTGATTTCGCTCTGTAGCCATCGCTTCTGCACTCGCCAGCCCAAAGCCTTTGCTATTGCTACGTTTCTCTGCGTGGTTGTGTGGGGCAATGCCCACTCGACGCGTCGCCTTCGCTTCAGCGCTCTTCTGGAAAAAAGAATGAGCAGAAACATATGTCAAAATCCTTCAACGCACTTAAGGACAATTAATGATTTTTGCCTCTTCGGGCCTTCCTGGAGGACCTCTTGGAGGCCTCTTGGGCCGTGTTGGAGGCTTCGTGGGGGCCTCTTGGGTCGTTTTGGGCCATCGTCAGGCCATCTTAAGCCGTCTTGGGTGCATCTTGGGCCGTCTTGGAGGCATCTTGAGGCCATCTTAGCCGTCTAGGAGGCCATCTTGGCCGTCTTGGAGGCCATCTTGGACCATATTGGAACCGTCTGTTGGGAAAAAACCAAAACCAAAACCGAAAGGATCCAGCGCGCCAGACACCCCTGCGATGAATCGACAGGGGGCGGCGGATCGAAGACGCCGACGGCGAATCACCGCTGCCCCCTGCCTTTTTGGAAGCGCCTATGTGGCCGAACTATGAGGCCAGACGCTGGGGCGGGGGGTCGTGGGGCCAGGGCGGGGGGTCGTCGGGGGCAGGGGCGGAGGGCCGTCGCGGGGCTGGGGCGGAGGGTCGCCCGGGGGTGGGCAGAGGGTCGTCAGGGGGCGGGAGGGGCGGAGGGCCAGCCGGCGCCGACGGCGACTCATGCGGCGTCGGCTGCGGCCGCCGCCGTGGCCGCTGCTAGGCGCGCCGCCGCCGCGCCCGTCGATGGCTGCAGCCGCCGCAGCACCGCCCGCGCGTTCTCCCGATGATGAGAGATTGAGAGTCGCTGGTCGTGCCGGTCCGCCACTGCGGCGGCGTCCTCCCCGGTGGCGTCAGCCACCCGCTTGGCCAGGATCGCGAAAGCTCTCCTGGCCTCGCGCCCCCGCCCGCCACCGTGGGCCTCCACCAGGCGAAACAAATGGCAGACGAAGGCAGGGGGGGGGAGCAGCAGGGAGGAATATGACGGTTGTTCAGGAAGCAGGATCGTCCTTGGAGGAGAGGGAGGGGCACGGAAAGTATGACATAACATTGTTTTCGAATACCACTCTCGCTCAGGCGGGTCCTCCTTGGAGGAGTGGGGGGGGGGCAATGTACCTACCAAATAACATGGCGTTCGAATGCCCTTCTCGCTCAGGCGGGGCCTCCCTGGAGGAGTGGGGGGGGCGCGAATCTTGATGCGTGATATTTGTTTCCGAATGCCCTCCTCGCTCAGGCGGGCCTCCCTGGAGGAGTGGGAGGGGTGCTAAAACTGATAAGTAGCATGGCGTTCGGATGCCCTCGTCGCTCAGGCGGGGCCTTCCTGGAGGTGTGGGAGGGGCGCGAAACTTTTTAATAGTGTGGCTTCCGAGTGCCCTCCTCGCTCAGTCCAAACATGATCTCAGTCCATTCGAGAGGGAATGATTGCCAGATGGGGTGCAAAGAAGTGGCGGGGCGCGGTGCTATGGGGGTCGGGGCCGTGGGCGATCAGATGTTGCGAGCGGCGGCGTTCTGGATGGTATGCGTGGGGTGTGCTGCCGTTCTTGCAGCCCCGGTGCTCGCGCCGGACGATGATGCGCTGGGCGCCTTCGAGAATAAGTGTTTGCAGGTGGCTGTGGCGAAACTTCGTCGAGGGCGAGCGCGGAGAGATGCGATGCGTTTCTTTGCGCGAGAGTGCCAGAACAACGTGGGCTCAGGAGAATGCGGCGCGGGCTCCTTGGGGAGGGGGAACGTGGCCGCCGTGGGAAGGTTGCTGCTGAAGCAGCACTCGTTTGTGCGGGTGTAGGAGGCCGAGGATGCCGGCGATCTCATGTGGGAGGTGCCCCGACGTCGATGGCTATTGGGAGACGGTGCGGGTGGTTCTTTGGGCGCGATCGTGTGGCTGTCAGCAGAGCATGTAGTTCGAGTGTGCCGCGGATGGGGCGCCTTCGCGAGCCCCGCAACGCGCGGGGCTGCGGGTTGCGGTCGATGTCGCGGGGCCTGAGCGAAACAATGTCGCGTGCAGGTGAGGGCGCGATGCGCGAGTCGCGGGGGCGCGAGGGCCCCGGACAGGCCACGTGCAAGGTGGAGGAGGACCTCTTGTCGGTGCCCGGTGCAGAGCGCGAGGCAGGAGGAACGTCGGAGGCTGTGTCCGCGGACGCTGTGGCCGCGAATGTCCCGAACGAGATCGCCATGTCACATCTCGCGCGCCCGCTCCCGCCGGGGGTGGATCTCGGGGGGGTGATATGGCAGGCCAGCGCGGGATATATGCTCGGAGGGCGCGTGGAAGTGCGATCGTCTGCGCATCAAAGGGATGCCAAGTATCGGAAACTCATGTTTCGCGAACGTCGTCGTGCAGGTGTTGCTGCGACTCGGGCCTGTTCGACGCGCAGTGCTTAGCCGCGTGGAAACATACACCGCGCGGTCGGTTACACAGTGCGGCGCGTGCGCATTGTCCGAACAGGCAGCCTTGCTGAACTCCACTTTTGGGGAGCTCCCGTTCACGGCGCGAGAGCAGGTGCCGGCAGTGACAGCGACGCGGAACGGTCTTTTCCAGCACGGGCGCATCAATGACTTCAGAGAAGACCGGCAATGCGACGCGAGCGAGCTTTGGTGCGCAATGGTGAAAACATTATGTCTCGCGGAGTCCAATGCGTTGCATAGAATGGCAGCGCGGCCGCCTCGGGGCTCTTCTGTGGACGAGTATGTGCTGGGGTACGCTGTTCGTCAGAGACGGTATTGCAACGGGTGCGGCTGGGTCTCGGACCTGTATAGACGAGAACGGTTCATGACTATTCAGTTGGGTGCACACGGAACGGGCAGATCCCATGTGCCCCAGCACCGTGGTCGGTTCGCAAACGTTCGCCGCGCAGTATGGTTTACCGTGTCCCCATCGGCCGACATTGCCGGACAGCGACGTGTGGCGCGGTCGCCAGGGGCCGTCGCAAACACACGACGGCCCTGCAGTCGCCACCGCCGTTCCTGACAGTAGTTCTCAGCAGAAGGACGCCTCAAGGGGTGGACAGGGTGGATGCTCGCGTGAGGATCCCCCTGCAGATGGGTTGGCCAGGTAATGACAGCATTAAGTACCGGTTCCAGGGTGCAAGCTGTCACCTGGACCGTCAAAGCCATTATGTTGCGTACTTTGACTGCCCTGGGGTAGGTGTTGTCAGGTTCGACGACGGCAAAGTCTCTCGAGTGGGGTTCGTGGCGTTCTCTGGCGCTGAGAGAAACCAGTGGACGTGGCCCTCGTTGTTTTTGCGCGTGCGGGGCGTCGTCGGCAGGCGGCGCATGCGAGTCGCCATCCGTAGGCAGCGCCGCTAGCCCAGAACTGTATGCGAAAGCTCGGTGCGCGAACGCTGAAGGCGAGGCAGCGCGAGTCGCGGGGGGCGCGTCTATGGGTCGGGACACTGCTGGGATTGACTGCGTGGATGCGACGGCGAAGAGGATGCGGGTCGATGGCCGCCAGGGAGCGGGCGCGTTTCGGGGCAGCGCGGTGAATTATGAGGGTTTGAGGGGGCGAGCCAGCGACGGCGAGAGAGAAGGCGCCATGCGAGGTGGCCCACCCCTGGGCAGAGCGGGCCCCAGAGATTTCGTTTTGGGGGACTTCTTGGAAGCTGGCGGACGGGGGGTTCGACAGCGGCGGGCTCGGGCGCGCCGGCGCCGCCTCCAACAGGTAAGGGGCGTGGGGCGCAGGAAGGCGAGGCACGCAAACGGCGGCGGGCCCGATTAAGCAGGGGCGCCAGCGGCAATGCGAGGAAGGCTTTGGTTGCTGCGTGGAGTGGCGGGGGGGTGCAGCGATGGGGCTGGGTGCGCTGGCGAATGCGCGGGAAACTTGATGGGATCGGCAGTCGGTGGCGATGGGAGAGCGGCTGAGAAGAAAGGAAAGGACAAGGCAAAAGCGCAGAGCGTCGGAGACGGGGCGGCACGGCAAAGGGACAGAGTGGCGTTTGGCTGGGCGACCGAACCAGGGGTTGGCGTGGGCTCCAGGGACGTGGGCGGGGCGCCGCTTGGGGGGCGAGACGAGTCCGGAGATGTGTGTGGTGGGTGGGTGGGTGGGTGGGGGGGGTGATGGCGGCGCCCCCGCGGCGGACGCGATGCAGAAGGGTTTCTATAGTATTGGTGTAGACGCGTCGTCGAAAGATCCCCGGCGGACCCGAGAACTCTTCGTGGCAGTTGCTGCGGCCAGTGTGCGGCGACGCCCAACGGTGCCTGCAGATCCAGACGGTCCCGCACCACCGTGGTCGCGAGCACTGGCCGAGGACGTGGCTGTGGAGTTGCCAGCCGTGCGCTGCGCGTTTGTGGGGTGTATGTGGCAGTGTGAGGACGTCGACGACTTGTGCAGGCACGTCCGCGAGGTGCACAGTGCCGTCGTGCTGCCCATTGCTGAATTGACTCGTCCGAAGGACGAGGGCGAGGATCTCCGTATCGCGGCTGCGTGCCATGCGATTGTTGCACGTGCTGTTCGGGGTGGTGCGCCGCTGTCGGCATATGCCTTGCACAGACGGAGTTTGGCCATGTACGCGAAAACAATGCAGAAGAAAAGCGTAGTGTCTCCGACATATTTTCTATGCGCCTGCGCGTTTCCATGGGTGGAAAGCCGACGAGGGAACCGGATTTCCTGGGGGCAGCCGTTTAAGACAGCCGCAGCGGACCCGAGCGTGGTGAGTCATGTTGGCGGGTGGACCATGCCGGAAGTGCAATTGCGCTTCAGCGTGGACGCAGATTTGCGGGACTACCGTTTTGAAACAGGAAACGGAGCTTCGGACCTGGAGAGTGATGCGTGGTATCGGGAAGACTTCACCGATTGGCTCGTGGCAGTGCCGACGTCCCGCGGTGAAGTGCACATGTTGCGTTGTCCTGAAGATCAGCGGTGCCGAAAGGATTGCCAGGTGAAGGGAGCGGCATGTCCGGAATTCACAGTACCTCTATGTGCGGAATGCAAGGTCGAGGTGGGCATGCCATATCGGTTGCGAGCCACTGCGATCCCGGCAGTTCCGCGCCGCAGTCTTGCGAATGATTTGATGGCGTTCTATGCGCCAGATCGCATGTGCACAGACGGCGTGACAGTGACGGAGATGATCTGCTGCAGCCTTTGCATTGCGTCGATGATTTGCTTTTCTTTGGGGGCGAAGTTTCAGGACGACCAAGAAAGCAGTGGGGGCAGGGGGAATCTGTTTGACAGCGCCGCAGGGTTCCACGGCGGGCGTCTGGCAGCGCGAGGGAACGCCGCGAACTTCATGTTACCGTGGCAGGGAATATTGCCAGAGGTCCGTCAGTTGGAGAAGGATGGGCGCCAGGGAAGCGAATCGGCGCTGCCGATCGTGTTTGATAGGTTGGGGTCGGTGGTGCAGATCCCCCTGGAAATCAACGGCGCCACTGCTCAGGACAATTTGCCGCGTTTCATCCATCAAGCGAACGTGCGGCGCGAAGTCGTGATGCGGCACATCAAGATGATGAAGCAGCGCGGGCACCAGAGCTTTGTGAACGTCAACGTGGAGGCGATGAAGAGAAAAGGCCGAGCAGCTGCCGAAAGACGGCGCGCCGCTAGACATTGTCCAGCTGCTGCCGCATGACACAGCGTTGGAGACAATCATGGTGCAGAAGAATGCGACGCCTTGTGATGGGCCGCGAGATTCTGTGGGAGCGGCTGCGCGCGACATGGACTTGCGTGCGCCGAATGCCGTCGTGATGGAGAAGTCGTCTGTGGACGAAGTGGACGCGAACAACTCGAGGCAGGGTGCGTTTGAGCACGTGTCGGGCAGGGCGCCTGCAGGGCGCGAGATCCCAGGTCCACGCGCGACGGCGGTCGCCCAAGCAGGTGCATTGGCCATGGGGGCTAAAATCCTCGCACTGCGTCTGGCAAGCACATGGGCGGGCAGGTGCGACAGGGCCGAGTGCCCATGCGGTGGAGATAGAGACGAATGCGCTCTGGCGAGGGCGAGCAGAACGGGGGGCCAGGCGGCCAGCGTTGATATGAAGGCACTGCAGTTCTGGCTTTGGGAGATGCTGGAAACGGACGCGTCCCGCATTCGGTGCGTGGTGTATCCAGGGCGAGCGATGATGGATCAGTTCGTTCCGTGGCTTCTCGGTGTGGCATTTCCGTTCTGTGTCAAGTGCGGAGTGGGGATGCCGGACATGGCTGGATGGCAGGAAAATGCACGACATCGACGTGGGCCAGCGGCGCCCCGCGTGGAACTGACTCTGTGGGCGCGCATCATGACGCGTCGGGTGGAGTCTCAGTTCCGGCGTGAGTGGCGATTTGGTTTTACGGTGTCGTCGGTCCTGTTCCAAAGTTCCGTGAATATGACCCGGTCCGTTCGCTTGGCGGACTATAGAAAGGACGGAGCGATGGAATGCCAGTTTTCGCAAAGTGAGCTCGAAACGGCAGCCGTGAGCATCGTATCTGCTTTGTATGGTGCGTACAAGGATCCGTCAACCGGGAAGTCCACGAACGTGCGCGGAGATTTCTCGCAGCTGAAGTATGTGCAGTCGGTCGACCCGATAGCGATGTGATTGGCTGCGGGGGCCAGCTCGGTCGCTTGCAAGATTGAAGGGATGAACGAGGTGCGGACGCTCATGAGGTACGACGCCCATGCTGCTCGAATCGCCCATGGGGTGCCGTTTTTTTTCATCATGTCCCTGGGCGAGAGACACAACCTGGTAATGGTGCGGCTGTCGCGGTCGCGAAAGAAGGGCCCTGTGAATCGTCGAGCGGCGCGGGCGCTCCACGGCCCTGCGCATGGTGGGTTGCGGGGGCCGTCGCTGGCGCGCGTGGGAGAAGTATCTGGAAATGCCGTAGCAAAGGATTGGCGCGAGCAGGCGGGCGAGGGCGGATCGGGCACAGAAGGGGCAGAGGGTGACGACGACGTGGACATGGCAGTGCCTGTGGCGATGTTGGCAGATGCCGTTCCCGCGTCGGACGAGAGACGACCAGTGCTAGCTCGGGGCCCGCTGGCGGGCGTTGATGGGTTTCGGGTCATCGTGGGCCTTGTCTTTGAATGAATTTTGGGCATGCGGTATTATCCGAAGTGCCCAGATTGCGAGTGTGCGGACTTGCTTGGCAGCAGCGCTACGGCGGTGGGCGGGTGTTTGGGTCGCGTGGACGGGGTGTGCGGCAGCATTGAAGCTCCGAAGTCGGTTGGGAGTTTGCATTTGCACGTGCAAGTCTTCGTGCAATGTTTGCACCAGCGCGCCCCGTTGCACGAACTGATACAGTTGCCGCCAGACGTGCTGGAGGGGATGGTACAGGAGTACAAGGGGTACAAGAGAAACGCGAGTCGCGAGGAGTACGCCGGCGTAGAAGGATGAACGAAGAGGAAAACGGAGGTGGAAAAGGCGTGGCCCGCGTGCCACGAGACGACGGACCTGGTCGCAGCGCCCGAGTACTTACACAGCGGCCAGACGAATGGGCGGGTTGAGACGGAAGGAGGCGGTAGGAAAACAACGAACGACATTGCCCAATGCGCGCCTGATCCTGGGGGAATAGAAAATGGGAAGAAGGTGAGTGAGGAAGGGCGAACGTGGCTGCAAGAATACCTGGGCGTCTGGGTGCAAAAGGGGCAGGAGTTTCGACGTAACCACGTGCGCCAGTGGAGTAAGCGTTTGCAGCGCGTGGTACCGTTGGCCCATTGTCAGAGGAAAGACGACATGACGCAGTGCAGAAGCTTTTCCCCGCGCACGACGTGGTGGATGGATCGCGCAGTGGTCTTTTGCCGCGGTTTGTTGAAAGCACGTGACATGCCGCGAGTAGGGGGGAGGAACATGACAGGGTGCTTGCACGGGCCACTGAACGAAGATAACCTGAACGGGACGGTGCCAGCGATGCTAAGCGGCGCGGTAGGGTTGAATTTCAACGGCGATTTGCAGAGCCCGGACAGGTTTCTGGTGATCGAGGCAACGCGCGATAGTTGCGTGTGCGAAGAGTTGTGCTGGGAGACGGATCGGTCCATAGACATGGTTCTGGCAGCGCAACGGGCGCATAATGCAGCGGCGGGGTATGCGGCGGACTATCAGTGCAAGCGGTGTGCCCCGTCGTTCAACGAGGTGAGGGAGATCAAGAGGGCCACCGCGCGCTGGCGGAGCAGACGAAGGACAGGACTGCGGCGCGCCGAGCGAACCGGCACATGAAGAGGTTTCTCAGTGAGATGTACGGGAGAGGCATGGTGCGGTCAGCACAGGAAAGTGCGAATCTGCGAGCGTACCGGGACCCGAGAGACGTGACTGGGGCCGAGAGTATCAAGATTGCGAAGACAGCAATGATCCCTGGGGCAGAAGCCGTCCGCATGGCGGAGCGGCTCTGTGCTGGCGGGGACGGTGTGGCAGTGGCAGCGTCTGGGATTTTGGAAGCGGACAAACGAGAAGGGTCGACCAAAGGTTTCGAATTGTGTCCAAGAGTCCGGTGCACTTGTATGGCATGCGCCCGGTGGACGCTCCTGGTGCGCCCGACTTGGCACATTTATCTTTGTGTGAGTTCTTGCGTTATTGGCCGATAGAATTGGCGGCATTTCCACGCAGCGGGGCAGAGATGGCGGCTGCGGCCAGCAATGATTACCAGGCGGAGCTGACGCTGTCTGGGATTCAGAAGGTCCACGAAGCAGACCAGGGGGGGCCGGGTGCTGACGAAGGGGGGGCCCAGGCGGGAGCCCAGTTGAAAGCCGGCGTGGATTATGTGATCAAAGAAGGAGGGGGGAGTGATTCGTGGGTTCAGCTTCCGGATGTGCCATAGATGGAAACTCTGAGACACGCGTGGGTGTTGGTGCGGAACGAGCGCCCGAGGAACCCGAGTTTTCATGGAGCGCCGCAGCCGAAGCACGGGGCGGGGGAAGAGGATAGGAACGGACTCTTGTTGATGGTGTATTTTCGGGCGTTCACACTTCGTGACGATGTCGACTGTGGAGTGCCGCGCCTGCGGGATTTCCGCGGAGCGCAGGGGTCGTGGGCGGAGGCGTCGTTGGAGTGGTTAAAGAAAGGCATGCCATGTGAAGAAACGAGGAGGTACGTGCAGAACTACATGGGCGTTGTGGACTTGCGACCAGTCACGGAGGAAGTTCTCGTGAAGCACGAGGACGAGCGAGCTTTGCAGCGATGAGGAACTGGATCTGGTAATTGTCGATGCGGCGACAAGGCGGAAGACGCGCGTGGGAGGTGCGTCCATGGAGAAAGAGGGCAGGCGGACAAATGCAGTTGCGGAGTGCGAGAAAGAGAAAAGTCGAGAGCCCATGGCAAGGGGCGGCGCCGTGTGGGGCGAGAGTGCAAGTCGCAAGAACGGAAAGCGCAAGAGGCGCGGAGGGGGCGGCGTGCTGCGGTGGGACGACGCGGTAGTCAAGGGGGCGCAAGCGGTGGCCGCGGCGTCGAGGGCCGCAGGGGGCAGCGGCGCAGGTGAAACGGAGGGTGCTCCAGTTGTGGTGGCGGCGAGAAAAGCAACGGCGTCAAGTGTGCGGAAGTGGAGAAGCGGGCTTCTGGAGAGCGGGTTGAACGCGGGGCAGCGTAGCGTCGTCGAGAAGGTGGCAGATCGAGTGTTGGCGCAAGAGTTCGCGGGTTCCGCGAGGTGCAAGACATCAGGCCAGAGTCGTTCTAACGTGCAGCCCTTCGTGTGGATGTTGCATGGCGGCCCAGGGGCGGGGGGGGTTCCGCGATGGGCAAGATCCGGAAAGAGCTATTCGAGAAAGAGCTGGGGTGGACGCACGGCATAGATTTCCATGTAGAAGCGTTGCAGGCTACAAACGCCGCAGCGCTCTTCGGGAACACAATTCACGGTGCTTTTGGGCTCGGTGTGAACAAGACGAAAGAGTCGAATGCGGCGGGCGATGCGAGCGCAGGCGCGAAAAAGCAAAACGAAGAAAGGAAAAGCCGCGCAGCGTATGTCACAGTGGAAATGGCTGATAGTGGACGAGGTGAGCATGGTCAGCGCGAACGTCATTGCAGAGCTGGACTCGCACTTGCGGTCGTGCATATCAGCTGCAAGTGACGCGAAGATAGGTGGGGGCGGCGTGGCCAGGCCCTTCGGGGGCGTGAATGTGTTGTTCTGCGGGGATTTCTATCACTTGGAGCCCCCGTCGGAGACAGCCATTAAAGCGCTTCCCACGTCATGTCTGAAAAAACGCGAGGAAGTGCGCGCCGGGTGCCTCGGAGGACCACGGGCAGTATATATTTTGGGGCGCTGGGGGCGAAGGGGCAATGCAGGGGATGACAGAGTTGACGGAGTGCAAGCGCGCGGAGGACCAAGACGACTGGTTTCTCGCTGTGCAGGGCGAGTTCCGCCGAGGAGCGTTGTTTGAACGCGCGCGCAATTTTTTTTCCTTGGCAGACCGACGGACGTGCTGGGGTCGCGGGTGAACGGTGCACCTTTGTGCGGGAACGGCCATTGCGTGACAGACGCAGAGGCAATTGCGAAGCAAAGCGGGCTAGAGTGTGAGGAATGCAAAGTTGAACGTGAGAAGAGAAAGCTGGTCGCGACGTCGCCAGAAGACGTTCGACTTCGGAAGGAAAAGTTCATGGAAGCCGTCGCCATTTATGCGAATCAGGACATTCGGTGCCACGTCGGGAAGCAGAGAGCTGTGCAGTGGGCCGAGGGGCGAGGAGAACAGCTGCTCTGGGTCGCAGCCAGAGACCGCGCTGACCACGGGGGGGAACAGAGGCGGCCGTGCACCGTGGAGGATACGTTGGCCGGGGTACCACGAGAAGGAGTGCGCAAGCTTGCCCGGTGGCTGCCGCTGGCCAAGGGACTGCCCGTGGCTTTGGGAGGTCACTTGGACCGGTCGAAGAAACAGCTTCTGAGGGCGCGCGCAGCGACGATCCATGGATGGGCGTTGCACGAGAACGAGGTCTTGGGAGATGAAGACGAGGAATTATTGTTGCATCTACCGAAGGTGATTGTGTTGGACTTCCACGCTAAGGAGTGGCACCTGCCAGGCTGGGGGCCAGGCCTGTATCCGATCTTCCCATCGAAAGGGCGAAATTGGTTCTTGGACGGGTGTCGGAAGCATCCTGTCTTGAGTGTGAAACGCGCCCAGTTCATGATAGCCCCGGCTTTGACAGTGACGGCGCGCTCTGCGCGGGGCCGGGCCTTGGGGGCGGTGATAGCGGACCTGGAAAGAGGGCGCGGCGTGAGATGGATGTCAAGTTACGTTGCCATCGCGCGCGTGCGCAGGCGAGAGACCGTGCTGATCTTCCGGCCTTTTGATGGGGCGCCGTGCAGCGCAGGTGAGATGGCGGGTGCGAAAAATATTGCAGGTGCTACGAGGGGAGAGCGTGGATTGGGATGAATGGGAGGCGGAACTGATGCCAAGTGACCGGTGCGAGCACTGCCGGCGGAGTTTGTTGGTAGAGGCGTTCACGAAGTGCGAGTTCCAAATGAAGGAAAGGCCAGCGTTCTGCAAAGAGTGCGCGGAAGAGATCAAGAACGCCGACGAGAAATGGTGCGCGACGTGCAGGGGGTGGGCAACGAGAGCGAAGGGTGACGATGCGACTCGACATGGTAGCGGTCGGAACGCGGATGCGGCGGCCGACGACGGGGAGACGAAAAGGATTAGGACAACGTATTGCGCGAAGTGCAGCCATGTCAAAGCCAAGCAGAAGTCGCGGAGCGGCAACGCGAGGTGGAACGAGAGTGTCGGCAAAGTGCGGTGTTCGAAAGACAAGTGTCGCTCCCCTTTCGAAGAAAGGGCGGACATGTCGGAAGCTCAGAAGAAGCACAGGGAAGCAGGGGTGAGACGCAGAGGCGCGGGACGCGTTGACGCGAGAAGCAAACAACCGCAAGCGGAAAGCAGAGGCGGAAGCGGAGCCGCTGACGTGCTGTGCGCCCAGTTGCGGGGGTGTCCTTCTGGGGTGAAGGGCCACCGGACCACGACATTGGGCAAGGGTGGTGTGTGGAAGCTGTGATAAGCGGGGCATCGCCGCGAAAGGTGTGGCCGATGAGTCGAAACGGTTGAAGCGACCGCTGGTGCGTGCAGCGCGCAAGAAAGAGTTCGCTCGGCAGCAGCGCATGAGTGCCAGACAAGAGAGCGAACATTTCACAAGGAAGAGTAAGGTTGTATGCGCGGAGTGCATTGCAGTCGGCGTCGCGGTTCGCAATGCGGAAGCGTACGAGTGCTTCGGCGCCTGCAAGAGAAAGCTCCCGAAGTCGAAGTTCACGGTTGGACCGAATTTCGCGCGTGCCCTGGAAAGACGCACGTTGAAGTGCAAGGCGTGCGCGTGAGATCCACGGAAGCGCTTGAGACAGCGCGCGAATGTTGGGGACGGGAGGGGGGGCAGGAAAGGGCGGGAGGGATTGAGGGGCGCTGTTGGTTTGACTTGGGGGCCCCTTGAGAGTTTCTTGGGTCGTCTTGGGGCGGTGCTGGAGGCCTCGTGGGCGGTCGTGAGCGCCGTGGTCGCCGAAGAGTCATTATGCTACAGAATGCGTTGCCCTAGCGGGTGTCGACGATGTTAACGTCTTTGTGGCTCGCGGGCCTCTTGGAGTCAGTTTGGGCGCTTTTTGGCTGCCGTTTTTGGGCCTTCTTTTGGGCTTCTAGTGGGCTTCTGGGGGCCTCTTGGAAGCCTCTTGGGGCCTCTAGGGGACATAGTATAGTGGGCCCTCCCGGGAGCGTCTGCAGGCGGAGGGCTCGGATTTCTGCTTCGGGCTCCCCCTCTTGGGCCCCTTTTGGCGCCCTCTTGGGCCCTCTTGGGCGCCTTTTGGGCCGTCTTGGCGCCCTCTTGGGCCGTCTTGGGGCCCTCTTGGGAACTTCTTGGGCCCTCCTGGGGCGGTTTTGGCGGCCTCGTGAGCAGTTTTCCCACGCAGTCAAGGCTGGGGAGTCGCGCGTGCACAAAAAATGTGTGGTTTCCAATGGGAATGGGGCGATTTTGGCCTCGCAGGTCTTTCTTCGCAAGCCTGTTGGAGGCCTCTTGGAGCGTCTTGGCGCCTTCTTGGGCCGTCTGGGGCCCATCTCGGGCGTCTTGTAGCGATCATTCGGCGACTTTGTGCACTCTTGGGCCGTCTTGGGGGCGTCTGGACAGGCTCCAAGCCGAGCCTGGGGAGCCCAGGCCGAGCTGGGTGAGTTCAGCGGAAGGTCGTCCGCGGCCAGGGGGGGGTCAAATTGGTGGTTTTGGGTCCGGGGGGGGGCTTATGGGGGGGAACAATCTCACGCGCCTAGAGACCCACAAGGGGTCGGCGGCTTTCTGCCTCTTCGGGTCCTCCTGGGACGTCTCTTGGAGGCCTCTCAGAGCGTCTTGGGGACATCTTGGGCCAAGCCGTCCTGGGTGTTGTGGGCCGATCGTGCGGCGATTCGGGGCCCCCTTGGAGGGGCCCCTTGGGCCCCTTTGGGCCCGTCTGGAGCCGTCGTGGCCCCGCAGAAGTCACGTGACAAGAGGCCGAGAACTTTAAGGGGCACGCGGGGGGCCCCAAGAGACTTGGCAGTTTCGGGTCTGGGCCCCCGAAAGAACTCCTCAGGACAGAGGACTGAATTTCAATGGGGAACAGGACAAGGACCCAAGGTCACTCCAATTCGTGCCTCAAGGGCGCGGCAGCGGGTACTATTTCAAGTGGCGCGGCACAGTCCGAAGCGGACAAACACTGATTACATTCCACGTCGCCAGGATCGCCCCAAATGTATTGCATCAGGTCCCATTACCAAGCCCGAGAGAGCTCCATAATCGCCCTGCGTTCCTCCACGGACAACTTGCGATGCGCGCTCTTGGGGCGCGGCTCGAGCCTCAGCGCGCGCGCAGTTCTGGTCTTATACCCCGATGACCCTGGGGGGCCGCAGAAGCTCCGGGCCATCTTAGGTCCCTCAGGCATTAAACATGTGCCTAAATATTCCTCGTATCAACTTTTCTAACCGCTTGTGTCTACTCTAGGCAGGTGCCTTCTGCGCACCTCTGGCCTGCTGGCCCCGCCAGGCAGTGGAGGGGATCTCCGCCGTCTCCACCGGGCCCATCCTCGTGCAGCAGGCGCCCCCTCGCCGCCACCACCGATGCTGTGCCGCAGGGCAACATCGTGGGACGCTCATGCCAGACGGTGGCGGTGACGACGACGAGCGACCGACCGACGACTGACGAGCCGACGACTGACGAACGACCCACCGACGAACGGCCGACGAACGCCCGTCCGACTAACGACCCACCTACTCACGACTGACTGACCGACCCACCCACCGACCGACGAACCACCGGCCGACGAACCACCGACCGACGACCGACGAACCACTGACCGACGACCGACGAACCACCGACCGACGACCCACCGACCGATCGACGACTGACCGACCGACGACAGTCGACCGGCGGAGCGCGCCGCGCCAGGTGACGCTCGCGGCCCCCGCGGAGCCGGCGGGCGGCGGCACGCCGGGACCGCAGTGGCTGGCGGCGGACGCGGCGGCTGGGTTGACCAGCGCGGGCGGCCTCGAGGCAGCGGCTCGGGCGCCCCTCGGTCCGTCGTCCGTCGTCCGTCGTCCGTCGCAGTCGACGTCGTCCGTCGTCCGTTGTCCGTCGTCCACCGTCCTTCCATCCGTTGTCCGGTCGTCGTTGTCGTCGTCGTCGGTGGTCGGTTGCTCGTCGGGAAGGGGGGAAGGGAGATATCCTCCTCCTCCTCCTCCTCTCCCTCTTCGTCCCTCTTCCTCCTCCTCCTCCTCCTCCTCCTTCTCCTCCTCCTCCTCCTCCTTCTCCTCTTCCCAGGCCGAGGCAATGCCATGCTGGACTTTTGGAGGCGAAAACTTAGTATAACGGAGTCTTCTCTGCAGTGCTCCTCGGAGGGTTTTTGCGGAGTATAATGCAGGGCTCATCGCTGGGGCCACTGGCAGCGGAGTCTGGAGCCCAGAAGGTTATGACATTCTGGAGTTAGAGTCAAAGCGCTCTCGTTGCCAAAAACTGTATGCCGCCAAGCAGTGAACGAAGTCGAAGGAGCGGGCGAAGAAATCTGGCATCGGTGGAGACAAGGTGGCTCACTCGTTTTCGAAGCTGCAGGTCGTACGTGTCGGTGCCCACTCCAGCAGCCCAGATGTGCTTCCGGTGGCTGGTCAGGCCGCTCTTGCTCTGCTTCTGGACACCTGACATCCCATGTGGTTGAAGGCCAGGCGCGGCCCACATCCTTCGTCTTGGACTGTCCCGCCAGACGAAGCCGACCTTCCCCGCTGAGGATCGAGGATCTATTCAAAGTATGCAGGGTGTACGGTTTCACGTCTGGCCTGGGTTGGCACGGCTTCCATCCGCGGTGGGTTCTTCACTCGCCTGAAAGCCGTCAGTTCCGCCCTTTGTAAGAAATTTCACGTGATTCGAGGTCGATCCTGGGGCCTTCCTGATGTTTCTCACTAACGTGCTTTTTGTGGATGAGCCGTCTGGAGGGGTTCGGCCCATTGTCTTATTGCGCTTCTTTCTGAAGCTCTGGAGTCGTTTGCGTCAACCGTATTGCCGTGTTTGGGAGAAATCCAGTGCCTGCGAGTTTCGTGGGGCTCGGCTCCAGAGACTACGTGCGAGAGGGCTGGCTGGGTTCACGACCACTTGGGGGCTCGCTGTCGCCAGGCTGGCTTCACGTTAGCATCGGCCCTGCTTGATTTTGCAAAGTTTATCGAAATATTTCCAATGGCCACCTCTTGGACGCGGCGGAGAGGTTCGGAATCCAGGTGAGACTTATTCGTGGGTGCCGCACGATTTATGCCGGCATGCGTGTGCTGTGTCGGAAGTAGTCGAAGGTAACGATACCATTATAGCTGGTTGCACGGGGGCCACCATGTTTGCCAACATGCTCCCTCTGGGGCCTATTTTGGAAGCGCGCGAGAACGGGCACCTTTTGTACGTGCGCAATGTTGTAGACGACGTCAACATGCAGAGTCGTGGCCCTTGCGTCCAGGTAGCCCACCAACTTTCGGGTGGAGTTGAGTCCTTGTTGAAGTCGTTTGCGCAGCTGGACCTGCCAGTTGAGTATAAGAAGTTTGGTTACCTCTGTACTCGGGAGGTCGAGGCGCATCGCAGCGACTTGTGGAGCCTGCCCAAGTCGTGCAGGACGGATACTGGTAGGAGTCTTGGTACGAAAGCTACGTTAGTAGGAGTTCGCAGAGTGGGAATTCAGATTGCCCGCCTCGCGAGGGCGTCGTCTCTTGCCAGGAGGTTGCAGATTCTGCAAGGAGCTGGCATAAGCCACTGTACGGGGCTCATAGCGTCAGCCCTTTGGGGCTCGAGTGTTTCGGGGATGGCGCCTACAAAGATGGCGTGTCAACGAATCCCGGCTGTGAGCTCCCTGGGCAGGCTTCCTCAAGGTGCTTCAGTGGGGCTCCGCATATACACCCGCAGGCTTGGGCCCCTCGTTTTTCACGCTTGGCGTGTGCTTACTATGTGGGCTACTGTCTGGGAAGCTGTTCCGAACGCTCAACTTTTGTCTGGCGCCGTGCAGCATGCGGTGGCCAAGTTCAAGGTCTCTGTGCATCCATGGAGGTCGGCTACCTACCCAGCAGATGTGGCGCTGCTGACCCTGAGGCCTGGGCTTGGACTTTGGCGGCGACCAACAGCACATTCGTGGCGGATCTGTAAGATGAGGTCAACTTGCGTCACCTCGCCCCGATGCAGGTGGGAGCCGTGGGGGCGTACGACAGGGGAGCCGTGGGGGCGTACGACAGGCACGGTTTGAACCTGCAGTGCGGCCTTCATGGGCCCCCAGCTTTCCCGATGGGTGTTCAAAGCTCAGAGTTCTTCGAGGGGTGAGCAACATCAGAGATGTCTTCGAGAACTTGTTTCGGGTGTGTACTGGCCTCAGGCGCGTCTGTTCGCCCACGTTCTGCATGCGGAAGAGTGAGCGCCAGGCACCATTTGGCACTGTCAATATGAATGTCCAGCGCACGATGTGCTTTGGCGGGGCCGTCGAGCGCCAGGGTGATAGCGCGTGGGAGGAGAGCGAAGGAGTTCGGCCCGTTGATGGCAGAGATGCATTTTTCCCGACCCGCGTTCGTGGTTTGCGCGCCAGGGCCCAGGGCCCCGTCGATGTGGTCGTCTGCCGCAATCGTCCTTTTCCAGGGGGTCCTCTCAAGGCCCCCGTCCCTGGACGGGTTGGCCAAGTTCATGGACGAGTTCATTCGGGCTGGGTGGGCGATGGTTTCTGTGGGCAGGTTCGCGCAGTGAGTTCCAGCAGCAGTTGGGCCTGGTTCTTTGAGTGTAGGCTGGCAGCAGTGTGGCCACGCAGCAAACTTGAAACGCCGGGGAAGACTACACATGTATGTATGTCTGTCTGTCTGTATGTATGTATGTATATATGTCTGTATTCATGTAAGCATGTATGCATGTATGCATGACTGCATGAACGTCTGTATGCAGGCGTGTACGTATGTATGTATGTAGGTAGGTCGGTGGGTATATCGGTAGGTATTGATATATGTATGTGCATATATATTTATATATATACATATATATATGCACGTGTAGCATGTATGCATGCGTGCACGTCTGTAGGTAAGTTGCATGCATGCGTGCAGGGATGTATGTATATAAGTCTGTATGCATGCATGTGTGTATGTGCGTGCGTATTCATGTACGTATGTATGTACGTGCGTGTGGACGTATACATACATACACACATACATACATACATACATACATACATACACACACATGTAACACAGCCAGTACTTACACACATTCATGCACATTTACATACATACAGACATGCACACATACACGCATCCATACATGCATCCATACACACATCCTTACATACGTAATACAACCAAACACACGTACACACACTCGAGCAATCACACATACTGACCACATACTAAATGCGTGCATCCATACATCCACACACACATACATATCTACACATACATGCATACACACGCACACACATCCACACATACATACACCTATACATCTTTATATTTATATGTATATACATATAAATATGTATACATGCATGCACACGCATCTACATATATACATACACATGTTCAGTACGTGTTCATATACACATACATATGCATACACTTGCGAACATACACATGCATGTATACATATGCACATACACATGTATATACACTTAAACATATACATATACGTGTACACATACACATCCATGTACACATACACATACATGTACAGTGTGTATATGTGTATATATATACATCCATATTTACATGCATCCATCCATCCATCCATACATAACAACCATACAGCCATACATACATGTATGTATACGTTTATATATATATATACATCTATATATATATGTATGTATGTATGTATATGTATATATATATATATATATATATATATTCGCATCAAGATAGTATACACATCGGAGGTTGGGGGGTGAGATCGAAGTGGAACGGAGAGCCCCCCTACCGGGAAATCGATTTCGGTTTCGTGTTCGTGCGTGCCGTGCGGGCGAGGCGAAGCTGCGTGGGCGGGCGAGAGAAAGTCTCCTGTGGCTGAGGCGCGGCCGGACCCAATGATTCCCTTCCGGGCGGCCGGGGCCCCGCGGTGTCCCGCCAGTGCCCCGCTGATGTCCCGTGTGGCTGAGGCGCGGCCGGACCAAATGATTCCCTTCCGGGCGGCCGGGGCCCCGCGGTGTCCCGCCGGTGTCCCGCGGTGTCTCGCGGTGTCCCGCGGTGTCCCGCAGTGTCCCGCGATGTCCCGCCGGTGTCCCGCGGTGTCCCGCGAGGATGATGATGATGATGATGAGATGATGATGATGATGATGATGATGATGATGATGATGATGATGATGATGATGGTGATGATGAGATGATGATGATGGTGTCCCGATGAAGATGATGATGTTGATGATGGTGTCGATGATGATGATAGTGTCCCGATGATGTGGATGATGATGCTCATGATGATTCTGTTGATGATGATGACGACGATGGTGTCCCGGTGATGATGATGATGATGATTCTAATGATGTTGGTGATGATGATGTTGATGGAACTGGTGTCCCAGCGATAATGATGTTGATGATGATGATGTTGATGATGATTATGGTGTCCCGATGACGATGCTGATGATGATGATGATGGTTATGATGATGATGGTGATGCTGATGGTGTCTCGATGATGATAACAATGATAATGACGATGTTGATGATGATGTTGCTCATGATGATGATGGTGCCCCAATGATGATGTTGATGATGATGCGATGATCATGATGATGATGGTGTCCCGAGGATGATGACGATGTTGATGATAATGTTGATGATGAGAACGATGGTGATCATGATGGTTGCCCGATTATGATGATGATGATTCTGATGATGCTGCTGATGATGATAACGATGACTGTGCCCCGATGATGATGATGTTGATGATGAGATGATGATGGTGATGGTGATGATGATGTTGTCCCGATGATGGTGCTGACGTTGATGATGATGATGTTTATGATGATGATGATGACTGTGCCCTCATGATAATGACGATGTTGGTGATGATGTTGAGGTTGATGATGTTGTTGATGATGATGATGATGATGATGATGATGGTGGTGATGATGATGATGACGTTGACTGTGAAAGCGATTGTGATATCGATAGTGAGATCGATATTGAGACCGAATGTGAGATCGATTGTGTGATCGATTGTGAGATCGATTGTGAGATCGATCGAATGAGATAGATCGAGTGAGATTGATCAAGTGAGATCGATCGAGCGAGACCGATAGTGAGATCGATACTGAGATCGATAGTGAGACCGATTGAGTGAGACGTTGGTTCCCCCCCCCCCCGAACCTCCTTATCACCCGAAGGGTGGTCGTATAGGTATACATGTATATATACATATATAAACATCAACAAGTGCGCCCCCCCTCCCCCGGGAGCGTCCCACACCTCCATAACATCTAGGGGACGCGCTGCCAGGCCTCCCAGGGAGGCCCCCAAACGCCCCAGGACGGCCCAAGGTGCCTCCAAAGAGCCCCCAGAACGCAGGAGTATCCGACGCGTTTTTTTGTTTTGTTTTTCCTCTTCTTTCCAGAGCCCTAGTCAGTGCCTGTGTCAATGGCATCACATGCCTCGAGTCTACATCCTTTGCTGCTGTGCTGTCGTGAGTGTGTAATTTTGGCCAGGGAGGAGGTCCCGCCGCCGCCCCTCCCTCTCCAAGATAGATTTGTTTGCACGAGTGGAGCGGACCTTCGCTTCAGAATTCTGTGAGCTCTTTGAGCAGCTTCTTCTATGGACGCTGGGGCACAGCGCTTGAGATAATACAACTGGCCGCACCGCCCGTGAGAAAAAGGGGGCCCGTGCCACTGTGCCCCGAAGCTCCCCGTGGCTCCGCGGGGAGAGAGCTGACGGTTGTCTCGCACGCTCGTAAGGCAGAGGCTATTAGTGCGTGCACGTCTTGCTTCAGCCTGCTTCCGTAGCGTGTGTGGCTCCCACCCTCTTTCTTTTGCGCTGTTCTTTCTTTTCTCGTGGAGCAGTTTGCGCTTCAGAATTCTGTGAGTTGTTTGAGCAGTTTCCTTTATGGATGCTGGGACACAACGCTTGAGATACTACAAGTGGCCGCACCGCCCGTGAGACAAAGGAGGCCCCTGTTTCTGTGCCCCGAGGCTCCCCGTGGTTCCGTGGCGAGAGAGCTGACAGTTGTCTCACACGCTCGTAAGGCTGAGGCTCACGATGATGATGCTGCTGATTCTAATGATGATGCTGATGATGATGATGGTTGTGGTGGTGGTTGGGGTGGTTTCAGTGACCATGGTGATAATGATGAGGGTTGTGGTGATGTTGATGGTGGTGGTGGTGATGGTGATGATGGTGATGATGAGGATGGTGAGGATGATGAGGATGATGAGGACGAGGAGGAAACGGATTTGCCGCCCTCGCTTATCCCCTCTCCCTATTCCTCTCTTGTTCCTCTCTCCTCCCTTGTCCTTTTGTTCCCTCGCCCATCAATATACTTCTTCTTCTACTTTGATTCCATTCGTCGTACTCCTTCCCTTCTTTCCTTTTCGTCGTCGTCTTTCTCTTCTTCCTCCTTTTCCACCTTGTCCTTCCCCTGCCTCCCCCTCCCTCTCCTCCCCCCCCACTCCCCCTCCTCCCTCGTTGTCGCCGTCGTCGTTGTCGTCGCCGTCGTCGTCGTTTCCGCCGTTCCCGTGCCTTATGAATAGTTTCTCCCTGTCGCACCCCGAGGCCAGTCTGAAGGGCGGTCCGCTCGTTTCCCTCTGAGATTTCCTCAGATTTTTAAGTTCCTGAAGCTCAGAATTTGCACCACTTTCACGGGTGTAGGGGGTTGCTTTAAAAATGTGTTTTTCGCCTCAGCGCCGCGCGCATCCGTTTTACCACTATTGGGAAGAGTTTCGCGGACGGAAGAAAATGTGGCTCTCGCCTTAACGCCCCGCGCATTCATTTTAAACAATTCATGAGTTTCACGGATGGAGGGCGGTTCCTTTTCAAATTGTGGCTCTCGCCTTAGCGTCGCGCGCGTTCGATTTCAGAGTTTACAGCAGCTATTCAAGGATTCTCATGGCTAGCATCCCAGGAATGGTGTTTTGGCACAGTGTCTGACTGCCAGGGCGCAGCACTTACGGTGATAAGTGGTGTTGAAATTTCTGGAATGGTGTTCTGGCGCGGTTCACGATCGCCAAAACGCAGTCGTAACGGTGATTCGTGGGGCTGAAGTCCCAGGAATAACATAAAACACAGTTTGCACAGTACAGGGTTTTCAATCGGTTGTTTTCCAATGGGGCGCTGCCTTCAGTGAAAATGAACTCGTGTAGGGTCCTATGAAGATGGAACTTGGAGGGAGGGTTCATTTCAATATCGTTGATGGGTCTGGTGTTTACAAGGGTCCCTCCCTGTTTCTCCCCCATCCTCCTTTTTCTCCTCAGCCTCCTTCTCCTCCTCCCCCTCTCGCTTACCTCCCTTTCCCTTCCCTTCCACACTCCCAGCTGTGCGTCACGGGATCCTCGACTGCTCGCGTGGATCCGCCCCCCCGACCCCCCCCATTCCCCTTGCGTTGTGCTGTTTGGTTTCAGGGCGGACCCCGGAGGTCACCGGCTCCGCGCCCCGAGTTGACATGGACGGCTCCAGGGCCCACGGGGGCCCCCCCGAGGCAGAAAATGGCGAAAGATCTTCCGCCGTGTGACCGCCCTCGCTGCTGACCATCAGGTGAGCTTTTGTCTTGTTCCCTGGCGATAGCGGGCATGACCCGGGCGGGGGTGGAGGGGGACGGTCACGTCGCGATTCTCGCAGCCGCCATCTGGGAATGCTTAGAATTGGGTAACTCCACGCGGCGCATACGCGAATCGTGACGTGACCAGGGGGGGAAGGGGGCGGGGGGTGGTGCAGGGCTGGTCACGGGCTTTATCGCGAATAACTGAACAATGGTCTTTGTTTTTTTTGGTAACCCCCGAGCGTGTGTGTGCCCTCTTCGGCTCCGCCGATAGCGCGCGGCCCGTGTCGGCTTTCATCTCGATGCGCTCGTCGCTCTGAAGGGCTTTGGTGGGCGAGCGCACGTTGGCGCTGACAGGCGTTCTGAGGACCATCGTTTGTTTTTGTTTTTTTCCAAGGCGCGAGGGGGGTCTGTGCCTCTCTATCCTCGGCAGGCTGCACCCTCCCCTCGTCTCTCGGCGCCGCGCTCCGCCCTCTCGCCGCACAGGGGGCCTGGTGGACCCGCGGGGCCGCCGTGTCCCTGTGGCTGGTGGTGCTGCTACACCTCCTGGTGGCCTGGTGGGCCAGGCCGCGCTGCTGCTGTGCCTACTCCTCCTCCAACTCCTGCTCCTCCTGCTCCTCCTCCTTTCTCCTGCTCCTCCTCCTTCTTGCGCAGGGCTATCGGGCGTTCCCAGCCCGCGCCGCCGCACCCTCGCGCGCGCGCGCACGCCGCGCGCGTCTGCCTCGGGATGCAGGGCGGTTAGGCGGCCTCCCCCTTATTCCCTCTCTTCTGAATTAGGGTCCCCCGGTGGACTGGGAGGCCCCCGCGCCTCCACCTCCTTCCCTCCTCCTCCTCCTCCTCCTCCTCCTCCTCCTCCTCCTCCTCCTGCTGGGGATCTAGTGGCAATCGTGCCGTCCTGACGCTGCCATCCCCCCCTCCCCAGGGGCCGTTGCCCCTGAGGTATCTGTAAGACACCAAACAGAGAAGCGAGCCGAAAGATCCCTCCAGGGGCGGGGTATCCAAGTCCCCCCTGCGCCCTGGGAGTGTGTGGAGAGGGAGGACGGCACGCGAGCAGGATACCATGGCGAGGGGAGAAGGAGGGGGAGGTCGTAACGGCAAGCGTTGGCAGGGAGGCGGCCGTTGTAAGGAAGAGGTGCTAGCATTCAGCTTGGCGGTGGAAGCGGCTCTCGAGGCGAAGTGAGGTCGTGGCGAGACTGGCTTGCGGTGCGCGCTTGTGGCCGTTGTGGCCAGGCCACTCTCGCCCAACGAAGTGCGCCAAGGCCTCCTCTTATCCGCAGGACGGCCTACGGCCTCCCCAAGGGGGTCCTCGCCCGCCGAGGCAGGCGAAGGGCTCCCGAGGGAGGCTTGGGTGGCCGCCTGGGCGCTTCCGCCGGGCGTGGGGGGAGGTTTGCGCCCTTCGCGGCGGCGGCCGTGTGTGGCCAGGCGGCCGAGTTGTGCCAGCTGCCGCCCTGGCCAGTGCCAGGACAACCAGCGGCTAGTGACCCTTCCGCCCCCCCACACGGAGTCCCACCCCCAGTCCCCGCAGCTCGGCGAAGGGGCCAGTGGTAAGGTTGTGGCAAGAGTGGCGGCTGTTGCATTTGGTCAGCACAGATGCGTGAGGTAAGAGTGGCAAGTACACGAGCTCAGCACATGGGCGCGGATGGAAGAAGAGTGGTGTGCGGTTCGCCTTCTGGCGGATTGCGCAAAATCTGCATATGGAGGAGTTGGGAGGGAACAGGTAACTAGGGCGTTACGTTGCTGTGGGAAGCAGCGGGGTGCTAGTGAAGTACAGGGCTGTCATTGCTACTTGCCGCGGTTGCCTGGCCTTCGCCATGTCAGCCAGCGGTGCTGTTGCTTCCCTCACCCACCTACTATGTAACACCGCCCACTTCCGCCACCACAAGAGTAGGAGGGAGAAGGTTAGCGGGCTGAGCGGCGGGGGAGACAGGTTACAGGCAGGTGGAGCCAGGACCACTGGGAAGCCGGCTCTTCGTGCTGTCGCCCCCGAAGCCGCAGCAGTGCTGGTGATTAAGGCCACCACCAGGGAGGTGCACGATAGTGCTCTGCCCTCGGGTCTGTGGAAAAATGTGGCCCACCCCATTTCATGTGATATGAAGGTGGCACCTGTGGGTGAAACAGCGCGGCGGGTTTTAGATCTCAGTGTTAACGCGGACCCACTAGCGTATCGCTGGCGTGTGGGTGAGAAAGGTCACGGCGGGTTGTGGAGCCTTATATGACCGTGGACCCACTGCATAGCACATCTGTCGTCGATGTAGGCGCCGTGTGGTGCCATGAAACGTCGGTCGATCCTCAGTGGGTGAGAAAACCACGGAGGGTTGTGAAGCCTTGTTTTACCGTGGACCTATTAGCATAGCGTTGGCCTGTGGGTGAGAAAACCACGGCTGCTTTCGGAGCCTTGTGTGACCGTGTACCCACTGCACATCATATCCGTTGAGGGTGTAGGCGCCGTCGTGGAGCCACGAACCGTCGGATGATCCTGTGCGGGTGAGAATGCCACGGCGGGTTTCGGAGCCTTGTGTTACCGTGGACCCACTATCTTCGCGCCTGTCGAGGTTGTCGTCGTCGCCGTGTGTTCGGGTGCAGTGCTGCTGTCTCTCTGAGGTAAGGTGGGAGTGCTGTCGTGTGCCGTGTGAGTCGGTGATCCAGCTGCTTCTGCCGCCGCTGCTGCTGCTGCTGCTGCTGCTGTCGTAGCATTGAGTGCGGTTATTTGGTGCAAGGACAGTGCCGTGGTCAGGTGTGCGGTAAGGGACAGCTGGTGGCACCCTAGGCTGCCAGGAGCAACATTGGGTGGTTTGAGCTGTCGGTCGCTGGGAACACAAATGGTGAAGAGCAAGTGACTCACAGGCGGGCCTCCGCAAGGCAGGTCCCGTCACGGTATGAGTGTGGTGTTCGCCTCTTAACCAGTCGGTTGTGGAGAGAGTAGGATTGGTTGTGTGCGTTCGTTTCCAGATTGAGGGTGGGCTGGGCGTCGTGCTGCCATCAACCATGCTGTCGGCGGGATCGATGCGGGGTTGTCCGCATCATGCGCAGTTTCTGGTTGGTCGAGTCCTCCTCCTCTTCCTCCGCTTCCTCCTTCTCCTCCTTCTCCTCCTCCTGCTGGGCCATGCCGCGCTCGTCGTCGGCGACTGGCGACGACGATCGGCGATCAACGATCAACGACGTCGATCGACGTTGATCGACAATCGACGATTGACGGGGATCGAAGATCGAAGGCGGCCTCCCCTGGTGGCTCCCAGAGGTTCCCAGGCGGTCCATGGATGTCTTCGGAGGCCTCCACAGGTTCCCCCCCGCCCCCCAGGATGGCCAAAATTCAAGAGGGAAAACACACACAGACCCAAACAATAGTCGAATCCCAGGAAAGTATGGGAAATATGTGGAGTGGATGGGGAGGGGAAATCCTGGGATTTGTTTCTGTTTATTGAATCGCTTCGCTCATTCCGCCGGCCCGTGATATGGCATCGCTGGTTTTTGTCTGTGTGTTCGTTGCCCATGTTGCGCTCTTGGGGGCGGGTGTCGTTCGGACGCGTTGCGTGGGGAGTTTTGATGGTGAAGCAGTTCCCTGGGGGTCGTCTCTCGATGGGGCGAAATAGAGTCGTCGTCAAGATGCTTCTTTGGGGGGCCTCTTGGGGTCTGTTGAGAGGCCGTTCGGGGGCGCCTGGGAGACATGTTTGAAGCCTTCTGGGGCTTC
The DNA here is from genome assembly GCA_963575745.1 of Prorocentrum cordatum. Taxonomy (NCBI): domain Eukaryota; class Dinophyceae; order Prorocentrales; family Prorocentraceae; genus Prorocentrum; species Prorocentrum cordatum. The sequence goes on along the minus strand of CAUYUJ010015521.1, from coordinate 1,799 downwards.
TTTTGGGCCTCCTGGGAGTCTCCTGGGGCCTCTTGGCGACATCTTGGGGCCTCTTGGAGGCCTCTTGGGGCCTCTTTGGGACCTCCTGGGCGCCTTCTGGGACGGAGGGCTCCATTTTTGAGTTCTCGGTATCCCTCCTGAGTCCCTCTTGGGCCCGTCTTGGGGCCTCTTGGTCCGTCTTGGGCGGCACTTGGGCCGTCTTGAGGGCTCTCTTGGGTCGTTTCGGCGCCGTCTTGGGAGCTTCGTGGGCCGTCTTGGAGCGGTCTTGGGGGCCTCTTGGGCCGTCTTGGAGCGTCCGGAAGCCGAAAAAGCCAGAACACAAAAAACATAGAAAAAACCAATGAAAATCAACGATTTTGGCCTCTTGGGGCTCTCTTCGGAGGCCTCTTGGAAGGCTCTTGGGGCGTCTTGGAGGCCTCTTGGGCTGTCTTGGGGGCCTTTTGGGCCGTCTTGGGGTCATCTTCGGCGTCTTCGAGCGCTCTTTGGGCGTCTCGGGGGCCTCTTGGGCAGTCTTGGGGGCCTCTTGGGGCACTCTGAGCGCGCTCTGGGGAGCCTGAGAGGCCGCACCCAGAAGGAAAACCATCTCTGAGTAGACTTGGTCGGGCGGCGGTCGGGCGGCGGTCGGGCGTTGGTCGGGGTACTTTTCGCCGGGGGACCCCCAGGGGCCGCCCCGCGCGCGCGAACTAGAAATACTGTTAATACTGTTAACCAGTTACCGGAGATCTTAGCACGCCCTGGCCCGTTGGGCCGGCGAATTTGTGTGTCCCCCGGCCCTTTTAAAGAGGGCCAGACGTCCAACCACCCAGATTCTCGATCCTCCCTCCTCCTCCTCCTCCTTCTCCTCCTCCTCGCGGGCCCTTTCCGCCTTCGCCGCCCTCCCTTCCCTCCTCTCTCCCCCGCGCCACCCGTGCCTTCTCGGTCCCCTACCGCTCGCTCCTCCTTGCGCCCGACCTTTGCTGCTTCAGGCGGCAGGGTGGAGAAGGGCCCAGCGACGACAAAACTCCCCCTCCCGCCAAACATGCGCTCAGGACGGGTCCCCAGACCACTCCTGGGCCCCACCCCTGGGTGGTCCCTCGTCTCAGACCAGTTTTCGACGGCCCCGGGGCCTGAAGCGGGATTGCAGGAGGCCGAAAAGGGCGAGAAACCTTTCCGCACCTCGTTGTCGTGGTCGTGGTCGTGGTCGTGGTCGTGGCCATGATCGTGGTCGTGGTGGTGGCCGTCGTCATCGTCGTCGTCGTCGTGGTGGTGGTCGTCGTGGTGGTGGTGGTGGTCGTCGTCGTCACCCTCACCCTCGTCGTCGTTGTCGTCGTCCGTCCTTCTCGTTTTCGTGGTCGTCGTCGTCGTGGTCGTCGTCGTCGTCCTTGTCGTTGTTGTCGTCATCGTCGTCGTCGTCCGTCCTTCTTGTCCTCCCCCTCGCCATACCTTCTCCTGCCCCTCCTCGGAGGATGGCGATGGTACCAAGGCCCGAAGCATTCAGGAGTCGGGCCAGGTCGAAGCTTGGAGCCAGAGTTCGCTTGGCGTAGGGTCGAGAAGACTGGCTCTCATCCATCCTTGAATCATTCGACAGGCTCAGGTGCCCCTAATGGGTAATAGTCAAAGAGTAGTAGTATTATTTTTGTTTTGTTTAGTAGTAGTAGTAGTAGTAGTAGTAGTAGTAGTAGTAGCAGTAGTAGTAGTAGTAGTAGTAGTGGTAGTAGTAGTGGTCGTAGTAGTGGCAGTAGTAGTAGTGGTAGTAGTAGTAGTAGTAGTAGTAGTAGTAGTAGTAGTAGTAGTAGTAGAAGTAGAAGTAGAAGTATAGG